>REGO01001207.1:6660-18701 GCA_010120015.1 Rhombomys opimus
AACAAGGACTATTTCTAACAGGAACTCAATGAAGATACCTGATAAAACAGGATCAGTTGAATGGGAGGAGGTCCCCCCCCATCAGTGGACTTGGAAAGGGGCATAGTGGTGATGAGGGAGGGAGTGAGGGAGGGACTGGGAGGGAATGAGGGTTCGGGGCACGGCTGGGATACAGAATTAATAAAATTTAACTGATAAAAATAAAATAAAAAATAAAAGAAAAGGAATCTAGCCCCTATCCAACCGTGTAAAACCATAGTAATCTAAAGGTAGCATATACCTGACTTCACAAGACAGATGTTTCTACCTGTAAGAAGATATATTACTACGTTCATCTTCTGTAGCTAATGATGACAATTTAACAAAAAATGCATGAAATGATAATCTTCAGTCATTATAAATGCAAGGTTCAGAGGGAAATACCGATTTTATTTTACTTTACTTTATTTTACTTTACTTTACTTTACTTTACTTTACTTTACTTTACTTTACTTTACTTTACTTTACTTTACTTTATTTTACCACAGTCATTTACCCAAATCTGAAGGGAAAATGTTAGGCAAGGTGATTTCATAAAAAGACAAAAAGGTAGTAAATTTGAGATGGTGACAGGTGATACTGCTAGAAGTAGTGGAGCAAAGAATCAACATGGAAATCACTCAGACATTTGTATCAGAGTCTATAATTTTATAGTTAAATATCACGTTCTGTGTGTGATGTGCTAGGATCTAGGAAAAGGGGCGGAAACCAGTCTCTGGTGGTAGAATGTCTATTCATAGGTGAACACCTCCAGGTTTTCACAATATTCAAATAATGATCACACAAAAATTACGAACCAGTGTAAATACAGACAAGCATTTGGGCAGTTTAAAAAATGTCCAGAAATCTAGAATTTCACACTAGTACCAAAGTCTACCCTGGAAATGTTCACCAAACATACAAGCACACATGAAAGATAAAGAGCACCTAAAAGTAAAATTATTTCCTATTGACAAACCCTGACACTATTTGCATGAGTTTTATTCTTGGTTCCTGCTTGTATTCTGTGTATGGACACAGGCATATTCCATCTCAAGATGGAGTTATAAAACAAAGACTGAGGAATGTAACCAGCTTGTCCATTAGGAATGAGCATGTTCTAAAAAGACATCCTTCTCTTTGGCTATTTGACAATTTAAACAATATATCCTATAAAATTATAATTTCCGCCTCAATCTCCTGCTGGGAGAAAATGGTTAAAGTCCTCCTGGCATCCAGAGGAGATCCTTCTCCTGCAGAAAACCATGCAACTTTCCTGATGACCTTGCAGCCAAGAATTGAGCCTGCAAAAGAGGTGGTCAGCGCACCACAGCTCCATCATCTGTTTAGCTGTGCGTTGCTATTGCTTCTATTTAAACCGTACTTTCATGCCAGTTTCCCTGAAGATGGACTTGAACTGGGTGGAGTCCCTGGAACTCTTTATCCCACCCCCACTTTTTTGTTTGCTTTTTCTGCTTTTTACTATTAAATATCAACATTAAATACAGAAAAAAGAAATAAAGAAGCAAAGGATATAACAAAACAGAGAGCCTTGCTAGAGCCAAACATGAAATCAATGTAACAGATAACAATTTTGATACTTGCTATTGGTTCTTTGTGGATTTCCCATTATGCACACCAATCCCCCTCTTCTCCTCCCACCCCTTGCACCTGCCCTCAACTCCTGCAGCCTCCCCACCCAACAGAGAAAACACCCATGTGGAACCTGCAGTGTATCACAGTGTGTCCTACCATGCACCCTTTTTTTCTTTTTCTTTTTCTTTATTAGTTACACTTTATTCACTTTGTATCCCCCCATAGGTCCCTCCCTCCTCCCCTCCCAATCGCACCCTCCCTCCCCCTTCTTCACACATGCCTCTCCCCAAGTCCACTGATAGGGGAGGTCCTCCTCCCCTTTCTTCTGATCTTAGTTTATCAGATCTCATCAGGAGTGGCTGCATTGTCATCTTCTGTGGCCTGGTAAGGCTGCTCTCCCCTCAGGGGGAGGTGATCAAAGAGCAGGCCAATCAGATTATGTCAGAGACAGTCCCTCTTCCCATTACTATGGAACCCCCTTGGACACTAAACTGCCATGGACTACATCTGTGCAGGGGTTCTAGGTTATCTCCATGCCTGGTACTTGGTTGGAGTATGAGTCTCTGGTAAGACCCCTGTGTTCAAATTTTCTGGTTCTGTTGTTTTCCTTGTGGGGTTCCTGTCCACTCCAGATCTTACTATTGCCCACTTCTTAGATAAGATTCCATGCACTCTGCCCAACAGTTGGCTATAAGTCTCAGCATCTGCTTTGATAGTCTGCAGGACATAACATAGGATAAACCTACTAAAATCTGTACATCTAAAGAAACTAATCAAGAGAGAGGACCCTGACTAAAATGCTCAATCCCCATTCTGAAAGGCAAAGAGGATGGACATAAGAACAATGTACCCTTTTATTCATACTTCTTTGCTTGGGATGTCCATTGCAATGACTCTTTGGTCTGATTGAAGGACTGTGGCTTATGCTTTTTTATCAATACTGGAACCTCATTAGGACTCCTCTTGGATATCCTGTTGTGTCCCCATGTCAAGGAAATACTGTAGTTTTGGATTTGTAGGACCTGACCCTTTATGCACTCCAGTATCTCATTAATAGAATTAATGTTGGGGCCACTTCAAAGCCCTGAATCTCAGACTGGGAAGTATGTGAGCTAGTCAGCTCACTGGCTCTCCAGCTCTCATGCCCTTGGGTCATTTCACCAATAACCCCCACAACCAGATCCAGGCCTTCCCTGCTGCCTAGGTGACGTGCAAGGCCTGCTCTCCTGAGCAATGCAGCCAGTGAAGGACAGGGTCAGTACTCCACTCTCATGTCCACCCCCCCAGGTTGGATGCCATCTCGCCCTCTTCTGTGCTACCTCCCAGGAAACAAGAGGCAGGACTGGCTATCTTGCGCTTACACCTTGGGGCTGGCTCAACTGCACCCCTCACTTTCAGGCAAGCTCTACTGTGCTGACCAGGTGGGTTCAGGACAGCTTTCCTGCCCTTGCCAGGAGACAGGGCCAAGGAGAGGCAAGGGGAGCTCCCGCTTGCCAATGCCACCACATATCAGATAGAGGCAGTCCTGGCTCTCTCACATTCATGTCTTTGGCTTAGTCCCAACCACCACCACCACTGCCAGGGTCAGCTCTACTATACTGGTGATGGACCTGGTGAGGGGCAGAGCTAGCTCTTCTGCCTGCCACAGGTGTTAAGGGTGGAAGAGGGGAGGAGTTTTTCCTTCCCTTGTCCGTGCCACTGCATGGGAGAAAAGTTGCAGGGCCAGAACTCTGAGTGTCTGGGCTTATCACAGGAGTTGTCTCAGGATTGCTATGCCCAGTTTATGTATTATGGCACAGGGCAGGGGTCTTCTCCGGCATGGTCCTCCTCCTCAGGCCTGAGTGGTCCTGAGCTGGCAGTCATGTCAGACTCCTCACCCAGCCCGTCTACACGGCCCTTTGCGAGGGTCATCTGTCTTGATCTCACTCCTGCCTGAGGCCTGTGCTACCAGGTGGAGTTCTTCTAGCTCTCAGCTCACTCCTCACCTGAGAATGCAGGACTCGTTGGTGGTCATCTAAGGCTGACTCCCTGTTCTGGATCTCTGGTGCCAGACTGTGGTTGTGTCAGGTTCAGTGTTTCCAGGGAGTGTTGGACCAATCATTGAGGTGTGCATAGGTAGGCACACTCAGCATAGTGTTCTCGACCTCTTTCCTCTCTCCCACCTGGTGAGGCACAGGTGACACTGAGCCACACGGGCAACACCCTAATGGCAAGTAAAATATTTTAATGTAAAGGACCTATAATGTTGATCAATAAGTGTGCATCATGCTTAAAGAAATAAAATAAAATTTAAGTAACGGACCTACGAGAGTTCAAACGAAGCAGCCAAAATTAATGGCATTATCTTATTGGCATATGGGGTATATTCTAAGAAAATAATTACTAAATTTGGAAGTAAATGAACTGTCTTAAATAAATTTGAGTAGTAGAAAATCTCTCTGTCTCCCTCTCTTTCTCTCTCTCTCTCTCTCTCTCTCTCTCTCTCTCTCTCTCTCTCTCTCTCACACACACACACACACACACACACACACACACAAAGAAGCCACAGAAAATCATGGAAGATTATGAAAGAATACAAAGTACTCCCAGCTGAAATCGCGCAGGGGCAAGTGATAAGAAGACATAACAAAAAAATTCAACCGATTAGAGAAATACTACTATACAGACAGGATCAAGTAGTCTGAGGATGCCTAAAAGCACAAACTTAAAACAAATAGCTTTATATCAAGCCAAAGGCAAAATAATCCCTAAAGTTGAGATAAAATAGAAAAGATAAAGGCTCAGTGAGATTTCTCAGGAAGTATAGATTTGCTATAAAATCTAATGACCTAAATTTCATCCCCAGGAACTGAATAGTGGAAAGCGAGAAATAACTCCCACAAGTTTCTTGTGACTATCAAATATTTGCTACAACATGGACTTACCTCCTTTTTAATCAAACAAATGTAAAAACAAGTAAGCTATAAGTAAAAATTAAGTAAACCAAAATTTAAAAGAAAAGAAAACCCTGGGAACTCTTTAAATAAATGGAGGGGGTTGTTACATTACTCAAAAGGAGCAAAGGTAGGATTTATGAAAGAGAGCCATAAAAACCGAGATCTGAAAACTTTAAAATAACAACATTTCAGAGGATGAAATATAATTGTCAAAACTGTACATCTGTCGTCCTTCCAAAGGGAATGTCAAAGGAAACATACTATTAAGCAAACAAAAATGACATGGTGGTCAGCAGATAATCAAGTAACAAAACCTTGAAGATATTGATTTCAAGAGCAATGATTCATATAGAAATTTAGTTCTCCACAAAGAGGACTGAGTGAGTGCATTGGGGTCCACCTGCCATCCCAGATGCCCTAGAGGCCAGAGGTTCACTGATTCCAGGAGTTTCAGAAGACTCTCTAGCACAGCTATATCGAGAGAGAGAGAGAGAGAGAGAGAGAGAGAGAGAGAGAGAGAGAGAGAGAGGAGAGGAGTAATGGAAACAGTGAAGTGTGAGAAAAATACAAAGTAGGGAGAGATCCTTTTCCTTCTATAAATCAAGGAAAGAAAAATGTATGACTACCCGGGACAATGCTTATAACATTTTTAATAAAGTTTTAAAATTTAATATATATGATAATGTTTCTAAGTGTCAGGGTAGGTCATAGATGTGTGCTGTTTCAAGACTATTTTTTTCTGAAGGAGTTCAATATTAACTCTAAATATACCAGGAGAGCTTAAAGATGCACATTGTCATCTTTAGAACAGCTGCTGAACCACCATGCAAAGCTCTTGTAAAATACTAAAATATTATTTGCAATAGCATTAAATGCCTACAACTACCTAGAGATAGATGTCATGAAGAACTCCATTTACATTGAATTTTTAAATACAATGCTAAGATAAACAGAATAATACCCAAATAAATAGAGGAATGTACAATGTGTACCACAAGAAAGACTCCTTGTTTTAAATATACATATTACTTCTTCAAATTAACTATGATTTAAATAATTTTAATCACAATTTTGGCAGAATTATGCATAGAAACACACAATTCATGCAAACAAAAGCTTTAGGGTTCAGAGGCTTTCATGTAAAATCTAAAATACTCCAATAACTCTATTAAATTATAGAACACATTAAAGTTGTAGACTTCAACCCTTTTTGTGGCAGTGGAGTTTGGAGCTAACAGGCTGGAAATGCCAACCAAATGCTCCTCCACTACTCCGTATCCCAGTCTACCATTTCCATTATTTGATTTCAAAGAGCTATAAAATCTATGTTTCACTTTTCTTGCTTGTTACCTCTGTCCAACCAAGCTTCTATGTTTTTGGATGTTGTAGCTGAAGACCATGTGGCAAGAAGAAACTTCAGTGCAATATTCTTTAAGGTCCATTCTGCTAAGCCATGACTATTCAATACCAATTGAAATATATACTCAAGAAAACTGGGCAGGCAAAGCAAATCACAATTATGGATTTAGGAGTCTGTGTGTGTGTGTGTGTATGTGTGAGTGTGTGTGTGGTGTAAAATAACAGCTAACAAAATATCAGACCATACGTTTGAACAAGAGCAAAGAGGATATATGGAAAGGTTTTAAGAAAGAAAAAGGAAGAGATAATTTATATAATTATATTATAAGATTAAAAATTAAAAGAAATATTTTAAATGTAAGTAAACTCCTAGGCATTTACCCAAAAGACAAGAAAAAGATGTGCACGAACAATTCTTTGCGTGAGCTTTCATGATATATTATGTGTGTGCACAAACAGTTCTCAATGTGAGCTTTCATTGCATATTATTTTGTGGAGTCCAAAGCTGAGAGCTTTGTAAATGTTACTTGACAGAAGAAGGACAAAACTGATCATTCTGTATTCAGATGATTGACAAGTTCTTGATATTTAAAGCACTCATGTGTTGGGTACATGCAGGAATATGAATAAACTTAAGTGTATGGTGAATGGAAGAATTTAGTAAAAAAATATAATTATCTGTATGATTTCATTTACATGATTTATATGAACCGTTAAAATAAAAATTCAGAAGAATTGCTGTCTTATTGAGGATAGGAAAGATGGCAGAATTAGAGGAATGTGTCCCAAGAAAATTAATCCATACTAGGGTAGAAATTTATTTTATAGTACTGTGACTCTTATAATTTGTATATCTCTCTTTAGGAAAATCATATTTTAAATGAAAATATTTTAGGAAAAGAAAAATACGTATAGCATAAATAAAAATATGTAGTACTATTGTTTCTCTGTAGCACATAACTGGAAAAAGATTTGTTGTAAGAGATTAATAATATTTACTATTGGTTTATCTTCTAGTAAAACTTGTTGTTAACCTTAAACAGCTGTATAACCAAATCACCACCCAGAGACTGGGTTTTTAGTTAACCTAGAACTCCCTCTTAAACCTCCAAGCCCTCAGTTTCCTAACATTTAGATTTTCCACATTATACTTGCTTTTTGTGAAATGTTAGGTCTGGTTCATGCTCCACGTCCTTCAAGATCTCTCCTCCAGCTCTGCTATCCTCGCTCCCTCTTCTCCTTCTCCTCCCACTCCTCTCCTGCCTTCTGGCTCTTCCCTGCTCAACATTGTGTCTAGTTGCTTTATTTTGTTCCTGTTTACACAAGAGTTGAGACAGGACAAGCGCTTAGAATGAGTATCACAATGCAATATCCGGATTGAAACCAGAGAGTGGGGGTGGGGGGAAGAAATCAGTATTTGAATGAACAAGGGTAAGGTGTATACATTAAAAAAATTATACCAACACAGACTGAAAATATTTGGGGCAAAAATATGTGAAATTTTAATTTACATTTATTTGTGTAATTTTTTTCACTTTACATCCTGATCAGAGCCCCCTCCTTAATCTCCTCCTGTTCTCACCCTCTTACTCCCCTACTCCCCTCTCTTTTTTTCTCAAAAAAAGGGAGTCCCCAGGCCCTACCATCTGACCCCAGCTTATTCAGTCTGCATCTTCTTCCTCTGTGGGCTGGCAATGGCCCCCACCAGGAGGCTCACGGTGCCCAAAACACTGGCGCACCAACAAGTGCCATCCATGAAGAGGACATGGCAGCTCAGTCTTGATGTGGGCTTCCTGGGAAGGGGAGCAGGGGCTGTCTCTGACACAGATGCTGTTGCTTGCGCTTCCAATGTGTGAATTTTTAATCCTGGCTTTGGACATGGCATTTGACGTGAGACACAAGTTAACATTTGGTATCTGTGTCAACTTAGAGTACAGTGTGTAATATAGTTACACCACATGAATTGAAACATTCTTCCCTGGAGGTACAAGAGACAGTTATAGGATTCGAGAAGCTAAAGATACTGAAAGGGACCAGGAAGCTCAGAAAACTACAAAATTAGCAAGGCTCCTCCTAAAAATTATAACAATAGTAAATGACTGCGGAAGATAGGAGATAGGCTTTTGTGATGCTGCCTCTAAATTAGGCGGCAGACTCCAGGCATCCGTCTTTCCGAAGCAGTCATCACCCATGCTGGAGTTACCCTTTTGAGTCTGCTCCTGAGTCCATCCGTGATCCTGTGAGTAATCCTCGTAAACTCACTGGGTAAAATTGTCTGTTACTCTGTTATTAGTGCCCTGAGATGAACAAGCATTAGTTCATATTTCAATCCCAGGAAAACTCATACAATACGTGTAAGCTCTCTGAAATTCATTTTCCTCATTTGTAAACTTGGCATATTTATATCGACACTGTACTTACATAGCAGGACATAATGTATTAAATAAAACAATGTAAAGTGCTCAGTGAATTGAAGACGTTACACAGCGCGTCTTTTCACTTCACTGATTCTCAGATTTCCCGGGAGCAATGGAGTACTGCTAGCTGATACCAGAGTTAATTTTCAGCTATAGCACCACAATGAAGATATTGAATGAATGCACTTGAGTAGAGGAAAAGAAGTGAAATGGACAATTCAGGCATGAAAATGAAAAGGTTGTTACCAAAAGACATACACTGAATATTTACTAACACAAATAGAACAAAACATGATTTTCTTTTGGAATGTGTCTGGAGTGTAAACAGAATATACAGTTTCTCTCCAAGGAATGCTTACTGGATGCATCCTGTGTTCCATATTTTATGCACTAGAGGCTACAGCTGTATATAAAACAACTTTTCAAAAAAACACAGAGTTTCTGTACTAGTGGAGTGGTGTGTAGCAGTGTCCTCAATGATTAAATCCTCCAGCCTTGCCCAGAAGCTCATTAAGACACAGGATGTCAAAAGGGGGGTGAAACATTCCATCCTTGGGAAGCTTGTTCAGGAAGTAAACAATGCACAAACTTCAGAAGGTCCCTGAGGCAGACCAGTGTACCAGGCAGCTCACTTCCCAAGCTTGTCTATATAAACTCTAAGGACTGTGAGAGATCATCTCAGACATGCTGGGCAGGCTGGAAGAAGTAGAGACTAGCCAAGCCTTGTAAAGATCAGAAACAAAGATCAGCTGAGCCACCTGGAAGATGCTCAGATTAGCTGAGCTGCATGAAAGAGCCAGCCTCCCACGGTAGAGATGCCTCCACATGGAGCAATGAGTTCCATGGTTCCCGATTTTGTGTTATGTCACCCATGCTGATGGGGAGAGCGATGTCGGTACAGCCTTGTTTTTGAGTCACTTCTGTTTCTGTTAGTGGCTCCATAAACTATAAATTCATTTCAGTCTTAGTGGTTATTTTTATATTAGTAACAGAAAAAATAAAAATAAAATTATGTTTGTGCACATATGTATGCGTGACACATGTATGTGTCCATGTGTGTATAGGCATGTTCTTCTGCATATATGCATGCAGAGGCCAGGAGACATAAAAAAATTTTTACTCTTTCACTCTCTGCCTTATTCCCATGATGCAACTTCTACGAAACAGAAGCCATAACCAAAAGGCATTATGAATTAGAAGTGACACTGGATTTCATGATTGTCTCTATTTTTAATTGCGTAAATGCCAAAGCTTAAGTTATGAATATAAACATTTATTTTTAATCCCTTCCCAGTATACAGTTGTAACTTGCCATACTGGTTCCTTCCTCTACTATACTTCTATGAGTTTGGCAAACCAACCAGTTTCTACACAATTAAGAGAGAAGGTTTTGACAGCAGCAATATTTTGTTCTCATGGAAGAACACCCTGTATTCTCATCTTTTGCTGTGAATTTCTTTTTAACCAGATCATCTGCCAAAAAGACTAACTAAACAACAACAATAAAGATAAGCAAATAAAGTAAGTAAAAAGGAAGAGGTAGGGAGGGAAACATTCTCTGATTGAATCTATTTTCATCTCATGAAAAATATCTTAATTTTCACTTATATTCCATGACTGTAGCTGAGGGCCATTAAAACTAATAAAAGTACATCATTTGTGACAGATCGTAGAAAATTGTTTCTGCAATCCACTGCGCTCTCAAATGCACATTAGAACTCCTGGTTTTTCTTTTCAAAAGGATGCTGGATGAATGCTTAAAACATGTTCTCTCTGGCTTTTGATAAGTCAAACTGGCAATGGAGTGTTTGAAACAAAGTCTTGACATAAAAAAAGATGTTGTGCTGCTATATCAAACATGACCAGGAATGACACATCAGAGAAACGTGAGGCTGCCAGGCAGTTGGAGAGAGAGAATCAACACATTTGTTTCTGTTTTTGACATTTCATGGCATCAGCATAAACAAGGAATCTGCATGTAGGATAGGAAAAATAGTCTACATGAGTTTGAGTTATCAAACACAACTCAAAAGCATTGCCTTATTCCTTTTTAAATCAATAAATCCTTGGGTAGATATCATTTGGGTATTTTGTAGATATTAATGTATCGATCATCTAAAATAACAATAGCAGTTTTAATGACAGTGTTTAATGTGTCTAAACCTTTTTATGTGTATAAAACCGAATGCATAAAAGAAACATAGATGTTAGGGAATAGTTGAATACTGATACATATTATTTATAATGATTATATTGAACAGTTACTGTGTATTATATTTTGAGATAGGGTCTTCTTCAGTAGCCGAGGCAGGACTTGAATTCACAATTCTCCAATAAGGTTCTGAGGAGCTAAAACTATCAAGTCAAATCCTGTAAAAATGAATGTGGAGTGAATTTTATATGTAATGTTTCTACTTAGAGTTGTATTTTTAAGGCTGAAGTTATTTCCATGTTACAAAATGTTATACTAATAGTCTGAGTAGTGAGTAGTTACTGGTTTAAAGTTTTTGTTATTACACGTTATTTACTTATTAATGCATATATTGGCTTATTTATTTAATGTGGAGGTGCTATGGCTGAACCGTGCAGGCATGTAGAGGTCAGAGGACAGCTTGCAGCAGTTCACCCTCCCACCCTGTGAGCCCTGTGGATCTAACTGGGGCCCTCTTCCTCGGCAAGAACCTTTCCACTGAGTCACTCCCAGGAGCCCAGGTATTGTTTCATACCAGTCAGATATGCAAAGAAAATGTAGAAGAAACATGAAACACCTAAACATCAAAACATAAAGAACCTTTCCACTGAGTCACTCCCAGGAGCCCAGGTATTGTTTCATACCAGTCAGATATGCAAAGAAAATGTAGAAGAAACATGAAACACCTAAAAATCAAAACATAACTTAGACTCCATTATCAACCAGCCGATTAAATTATGTTCAGCCTTCCAAAAAAGTACATGTGTGTGTTTAACTTTGAAGGTGTTGCTTCATGTGTGTTTTTCACTTTATGAAAGAAAATATCTCCTTTGTCTTACTTAAATTGGAAACATAGAAATAACAAAATTCTAGGAAACTAGTTCTGCCTACCTTAGTTGATAAGTTTCTGATCTTATTACTTGAGTAACAATAGAAGGCTGCCCAATGAGCTAATGACAGTACCCCCTCATCAAAGGATACAAATATTTCCTTTAATGTAGTTTAGAAGCTGTGGTTGTTGTTCTTCTAGCTGATTCAGACACATAAAGACAAAAGGAATTTTAGAGTTGATTCCTTTATACATGAAAAATAAATATGGAAACAGTAAGAGGGAAGAGTCCTCCTATTCATACCAAATAAAGAAGGGATATCCATCATGGTCACCTTTGTAACTAGTTTCATGGCTTCACTGTCTTCTATCACCCGTTAAACATTTTTTTTCATCTTCCATGAAACCAGGTGGCAGTGTTAGTTTCCTAGCCAATGGTATTGCTGTTAGAAAGTCAGTAGAATGTACAGTCCCACTCACCTGTAGTTACATTGTGTTCTCTAGGGCCTGAAGACCAACATGAGCAATGTCAGACTTACGAGCATAGAGGGGTGAATACATGAGTGGTGGCGGGCAATTCTGGAATGGCGAAACCAGTCTTTCCTGGTCACTGCTTCTTCAAGAAGTCATCAGGTAGCCTATAGTGTCAAGTCTTTCCTGGTCACTACTCCTTCAAGAAGTCATCAGGCAGCCTA
>REGO01001207.1:24206-72101 GCA_010120015.1 Rhombomys opimus
AAATAAATAAAAAGAAAAAAAAAAGAAAAAGAAAAAGAAAAGAACCCAGGAGAGTTTCTGCTTCCACTCTGCTGTCTAAAACTCTAGAGAAATGTCTTCGGTAACATCCTGATGCAGAGGGAAGATAACTCTGGAAAAAATAGTTTCAGTTGTTGAATGTGAAGCATTACAAAACCACTCACATCTCATTTCTTGAAGTGAACCTCTTTATACTTAAAAAAGCTCGCCCATGTTTTCAACTATTTGCAATTTTTGCTTTTAATAATTCATAGCTATGAATCATCATCAAATCTACATTTTCATATATTAAGAAGAGCAGTTACATTGTATTGTTTAAAGAAATTTCCGAATATATTAAAAGGAAAAATTTAATTTGTGTTTGAATCATAAGACTTAAGTGAAATAGCATATATTAAGTAATTGGCATGAGTAAGTACTTATCAAACATTAATTACTTCCTACTACCATAATGCATGCTCTCTTTCATTTTAAATTCACGACTTGTGTCAATTATTTTTATTTGTCGTCTTTTTCTTATACACATTTAAAATCCTTGCTGACCTTAATGGGTATATTTGGTTATAAAAAGTCAAAATAACCTATTTAAATGTTATTATAAGAACAACAACACTTTCAGTAAAAAAGTATTATAATTTATACTTATTTCAAACTTAATTTAATAATCATTTGAAAACAATCCTTAACTCCTGAATAGACAGGAATTTTCCTTTACAGTCTTTTGGTAAAGCACTAAAAGGTTGCATAAAGGTAGTTTTTATGTGTACCTCTTTATAAGAAAGAACACACAAAACACAGTATTAAGCTTTACTGTGAGAGGCGGTTTATCCGAATGGTTCATTAAATAGTTCCTTAATCTTCGATAAAGAGATGGAGTCTATTAAATCTAGCAAGCATATTACTTTTATAGGGTGGGATTTTTTTGTTGTTTATGTTGTTTTTAGTTTTGTTTTGTTTTTTAATATTGAGATCTGTGAATCCCCACCTGCTAATTACAATGAGAGTCTTGTCTATTCCACAGTTAACAAGCGAGCAGTGTTTAAGGCTACAGTCTTGGCCTGAAATACCCTTGCTAACCCTTAGAGGTGTCAATTTGTTCTAGTTGGGCTCTAGACAAAGTTTAGCTTCATTTTTTTTTTCTTACTGTGGTATGAGAGAGAGGTGTATGCACATTTGGGAGAGGTTCTAACTGTTGCATGTAAATGTCTATGGTGTATATAATGAGACCTAAACTTGCATAGCATACTTTAAAACAAAGCCTGAACAGAGCGTTGATTATTTCTTCTTTAGCCAGTGCCACATTAGCACTAAGCATCATAAAAAAAGATACATCTTTTAAAATAGAAAATTCTTAATATCTAGTAAAAAGAAAACTAAGACAAACAATTCATAGTCTGTATTCAGTTATCTATAAGGTCTTAAACCCAATGCTTTAGTAAATTCTGAGGGTCCTCAGAATATACTATTAGTACTATATAGTAATAGAAGTAGTTATAAATTGATGTCCTGAAAAGCAAGCTATTTACTCGTTCTACTGTAATGGAAGTTTGGGGTTCTCTGTATGTTATGAAAATATGTTTTTATTTAATTCCAAGTGTGGTATTTATATTGGACTATAGTTTGTCCACACCTGTTAATTGTCATGTGTGGCGCATGATCTCTGCCAGCTCGTAAGGGCCTTCCATGTGCTGCATGGAGAGGGGTGTGGTCTCTGACTCTGAGAGCATAAATATGAGGCAGAGAAAGAGACCATATGGTGGCATTCAGTGGTGTTCTGTGTGGCGCTCAGTTTTGGTGTGTGGCCAGGGGCCAGAGATGGTGTGGCCATTTGGAGCAGACAGAGAGAAAGAAATATCTCAAGGCACAGTGGCTTGAGGAGCCTGCTAGCTCCTCATGATTGGTATAGAGATTGGTATAGAACCCTAAAAGAACCGCTTGACCCAAAATAGCCAGGAGAAGTAAAGAGGTCTGGACTAACTTTACCCCTAACATTTTCACTTTCCTACTTCAGTTTGGATATTGGTGGAAATGATGTAGAGACCTAAACACCCCAAATAAAGTACAGTTACGAAAAAGACCACCACACGTGGCTTTCTTCTACATCCTACTGCTTATTACAGCATAATCATGGAATTTCCAACTGTAAATGACATTACTTCACAATGTTTTTTGTGAATAAGTAAAATAATACATTGATAAGTTTGTGTTTGAATGCTATTTATTATTTTATAAAAAGTTTTTTACCCTTCAGGTGCTAAATTCTTAATGTTGAGGCAGTAGAGAGATGGCTCAGTGGTTTTGAACAATCGCTGTTCTTCCAGAGGTCTGGTGTTCAATTCCTATCTTCCAAATCAAGTGGAAGGCAGCTAGGATACATGCTTCTGGCTTCTGTGGAAAATTTTATGAAGGTGCACATTTCCATGCACACACACACACACACACACACACACACACACTTTCACACATAAGTCATTTTCCATATCCATAAATCTTAAAATTACATTAGTAAGTGAAAGTTATATAGACCTTATGGTTAATCAGTAAGATAACTGCCTTAACAAAATCATAGAACCTATGAATGCATTCAAAAGGCCCTGTTAGTGGGATTTTAATAAACTGTTTTCTTCATTTCATTGATGAAGCAGTGAGTGCTCAGATGCGTTAAGCAAACATTAAGCATTTATGCAGAGACGTAGCTCTTGGTTCCAAGCCAAAATTTCCACTATTGGTGCAGACACATTTGACACATAGCTGTGAGGATACATAAATGTTTAGGGTAAAAGTATCAAAGGGTTTTGAAATCGCAAGATTTTAACAAATAAGCAGCAACAAAATAAAAGTGGAAAATTTGTGAAGGTATAATTTAGCCACAATATTAGTTCTTATGCAAAAGAAGAGAAATAAAATTTGTGTGTTTAATTTACAGTTTGGGGTATTTGGTTTTATTTTCATTTTGAATGAAAAAGTGGAGAAACATCTGGAAATATATGCAAAGCCACACTCTGAGATATATGAGAAGTTTCAAATAAGAAAGAAATCCAATCATTGCCTTATCCATCTTTCACAGAAATTCGTGGTTCAGCAAATACTATAGCAAATATGAAGACTCAGTAGAGTGTCTGGTATCGCAATGATCACAGAGCCGTACACCCTAAGCAGGCTGGCTGAGGAAAGAATGACTCATTGAAGAGAATCTTGATCCCGTTTGTGATAGAATTAGAAGGTTCTTGTCAGAGGAATGGTATCTTTAGAATTTTAAGAAACTCTGACCATGAAGAAATTTTACATGGAAAAATAAATTTTGTTGAGCTGAGTATAAGCCTGGTCAAAAGGCTGCAAAACATACTTTGTCAAAAATAATATCTGATTATAACCATGGCATAGGGGTACCCAGAAAAAACTTTGGGGTGGATTTAGTTAAACTTAGGAAATTGTTAAGAAATGAGATTTTCAAAACGCAGCAATTTGATATTGGAATTGTTTATAACTTTCATAAAAATGTAATACTTGGAGATTCTAATCATCGAGATAAAAACAAGTTTTGAATATTTATGCCAGGATAACAAAGTCTGAAGACATCATTTGCACTGAATGTCTATCTTCAGTTGGTTGTGTAATAAAATTGGCCAAGGGGACAAAAGCTTTTCATATACTTTTCAGTGTGACCTGAAAAGGTACAGGGTTGAGGACAGGTATGGACTCACACCTACCTGAATTCAAACGAAATCATCATCCTTCATTTGCTGGCGTTTTTTCTCATCCAGAGGGTGAGAATAGCTTATATCTTTGAGATGAAGTGGCCTTAGTAATTCACTTCCATTTCAGTGACTGGTGTGAGACTGCCTTTAGAGCTGAGTGAGTCCCAGAAGTGATGAGCCCCTTAAGCAGCTGGCTTAATGCAGGTGCCTCTGCAGTCGTGAGCCGCATGTGGGGCTTGTGATGTTCTCAAGCTTCCACGCTAGAGCAGTGCCAGAGGAAGCTATCTCATCAGTTCACAGCTGGTTGAGTTTTCCCAGCTCAGGGCCTGGCATATACGTGTTAAAGACCTAGGACGATCACACATCTTGCCAATATTTGATTTAAATTACATGCAAAACGCAAACGGGAGACTATGTGGTTGAGTCCAAACAACAGCCAAAGCCAAATGGTGAGATAGTTTGTGTTTATTGTGTGACATTGAAGACAACTGGCTATGTAAAGGCTTAATTAACTGACACAATGAGGGTGAGCACAGGTAGTTTTCCTAACCTCTAAATTTACATTCTAGTCATCCTTCATTGATGGATTGTAATAATTTAAATTGCAATAATATTTTCTTTTTATTTTTCATATTAATTACAGTTTTTCACTTTGTATCTCAGCTGTAGCCCCCTCCATCTATCCCTCCCAACCTCACCCTCCCTCCCTCATCTTCTCTCATGCCCCTCTCCAAGTCCACTGATAGGGGAGGTCCTCCTCCCTTTCCTTCTGACCCTAGCTTCACAGGTCTCATCAGGAGTGGCTGCATTTTCTTCCTCTGTGGTCTGGTAAGGCTGGTCCCCTGTCAGGGGGAGGTGATCAAAGAGCCAGCCACTGAGTTCAGCCAGGGACAGCCCCTGTTTCAATTACTAGGGAACCCACTTGGATACTGGTAACATTAATACTACTGAATAGTTCTAAAGAGTAAATCTATGAGAACCAACGTGAGCGTGGTGGTGAAGGCCTAGGTCAGCACCTCGGGGGCAGAAGGCCAGCAGTTTCAGTGAGCTGTAGTTGCATAGTGTTCAGTTCAGGGAAGCTTCGGCTACATGAGACTGAGTTGTGAGAAGAAATCTGTCTGTCTGTCTCTTTGTCTCTGTCTCTCTGTCACTGTTTTTGTCTCTCTCTTTACAACTGTTACATAATTACAACCAATATTAATGTAAAAATTGAAATATAACAGTAAATTACACATTAAGAAGCTTAGAGTGTTAACTCCTTTCGAGGCTTGCTCTAAAAACCAAAGAAATGGCATAATACATAATTTTGCAAGTTCAAATCAATGTCTTCGAGTGCTCCACTGATCACTTCATTTTCATTTAAGAAAACACCAGTTTTCTTAAAAGTCTGAGTTATAAAAATGGGGCTGGAGAGATGGCTCAGTAGTTAGGAACATTTGTTGTTTTTCCAGAGAATATCAGCCCTGTTACCGACATTTGTGGCACTTCTCACAATCACCTGTGTCCCAGCTCCAGGTGGGTTTGATTTTTTTTTTTTTTTGGCTTCCATGGGCACCTACACACAAATGGCATGTGCACACAGACCATAAACATAAATAAATGCAACATAAAAGACAGTGCAGCCGGTCCCGATAAGACCGGATAGGCTAGGCTCGAGTGAAGGGGAGGAGGGCCTCCCCTATCAGTGGACTTGGTGAGGGACAGGGAGGAGATGAGGGAGGAAAGGTGTGCTTGGGTGAGGCTGAGGGAGGGGACTACAGCTGGGCTACAAAGTGAATAAACTGTAATTAATAAAAAACAGGAAAAAAGTTAAAAAGGAGTTATAACAAAAGAACTAAATTTGTTCTCTGCGGATGAACAGATGAAGTCCTGCAGTTGTAATGTCATGTACAGGGACTCAGGAGTATCAAGACATTAAGCATCATGATTATATAATCCACTCTCTGTGTTGTTAAAGAACAAGTTGACATATTAGGATCAGAGAAAACTCATCAGTCTACATATATAACCAGCCACTCACCTTGAAAAGAAAGATATAAGATGAGCAATCTGCCCCAGGAATACAACATAACGTAGGCTGAAAATGAACCGCAATAATAGGAAAGTGGGGTTCTTCATTTACAGAGGAATAAACCTGCCTTTTGGAGCATGCCCCAGTGCTATCGTGGACTCTTTCTAAGCCTGATCAACAATAGATCTTGTAGGACAGTGGCCCGAATATCTGGAGATGGTAGAGAAGATGAGGCAAAATATTTCACTCCTGGAAAACAGTCCTGGGTGATTCTCTCTGAATTATGTTGGAGAAGTCTGTACAGATTGACTCGGTTGAAATCAGCTTGTTTTTTTCTGTTCACAACTTAATTGTCCCAGGAATCAATATTATCCATCTAGTCTACAAATAGAAAAGAGCAAATTCATCTTTGTTGACTTGCTATGAAACTGTTCCCAATCTGGCACAACGCGTAGATGTAAAAAGTGATAGAACAAATCTTTCTCTGCAGGTGGCATCAGAACTAGAAACAGATAAGGCTTCAATTAATTTTTTAAAAATTATGTTTGTGTGCTTGCACACATGATTGTGTTGGCATGTCCATGTCCTGGTGCATGTCCTGGTACACTAGGGACCAACTTTGGAAAGGTAATGTTCAGATCTCACCTTGTTGAAAAAGGGTCTGTTATGTTTCTTCAGTGCTTTATGCTCTTAGATACTCAGCCTGTAAGCTTCTTTGTGACTCTCCTTTCTATTCCATCTCCCTTAAGGAGTTTGAGGATAACAGCTGTGAGAAACTGGAAGTGTTTTCTTTCAAACATTGCTTTTTATAGTGACCACAGAGGTTGCAAGGCTTGTGTAAAACATGCTTTTACCTGCTGAGTCACCTCTCTATCCGGTCAGGGATTCTTGTCCTTTCTCTAGGCCTAACTTGCTATCATTCTAGAGACTATTGTCAGGCCCAGATATGTGAATTGGTAATTGGCACTTATTTGCCTTCATGGAAGGTACAGTGTTGACAGTGAGGGCTGTGTGTCCAAAACCAAAGTATCTTAGTTATGTTACTATTGCTGGGATAAAAACACAATGGTCACAATACCATGACTCTTGAGGAAAAAGATTGTTTCAGCTTATAACAGTCTATCAATGAGGGAAATCAGAGGATGAATTCAAACAGAGCAGGAAGTTGGAGGCGGGAGCTGATTGTAGAGGGACTAGGAGAGTGCTTTTTATTGGCTTCCTCTTCATGGTTTGTGCATCTGCTTTCTTACATCACCCAAGACCACTGCTGAGGAGCGGCACCACATGGCCTAAGCCTGACACTCCTACATCAGCCACCAATCAAGAAAATACACCTGAGGAGGCTGCTCCACTGACTGATATTACATCAGTCACCAATCAAGAAAGTACACCCGAGCTTGTGCACTGACCAATATGGTAGGATGTTTCCTCAGTCGAGGCTCTCTCTTCAAAAGGACTCTGGTTTGTGCCATGCTGATATGAAACTAGCCAGTATACAAAACTGCACTGAAGTATGACTCAGCAGAGGCAAGAACTCTAAACAACACCGTAATTCATTGTGAGTCTGACTGAATTAAGTCTTGTTTTCTGCATGTTCTGAAATATTTTCTTGCTGCCAAATGTTTTTAGAACCCTCACTTCAGTTAAATGACACAACTTGTTTTGGAACTCATGTTTTAAGACTTATTGACACAGAGTAAATGGCATCGTATTGCAAGCCTAGACATAGCCTAGAATTTTCATTCTTTTTTTTCAAAGAAAGTTTTGTGGTCCCTAGTCTTAGATTCAGGGTGAATGTAATTCCATGAATTTATGTTTGGGAAAAATGTCTAGAATTGCATAAATAACAACGTCAGGCACCCTCCTTTGTTTAGAGCTCCTTTATTGAGAGGTACACTTTCAAAATTATCTTTTACCACCAGAGGATGAGTGGCTGAAACTTTTGTATTATAGTTACACTCACTGTTCTGTGAATGGGGTTGCAAATTTTCAGGAGCTTTCTTAGTACATGTTTAATCAAATGATTCTATGAAGTGCTAAAAGGAGATCCCACTTCCGTATTTCCTTCCTGTACTTTCTCAAACACAAATGCTAAAGACACTCTTAAATGGTTCTAGCAATAGGAATCTCAAATTTCCTTGGCTCAGCAGAATCTTAGTATTACTTCCTGCCCTTGAGATTATGCACATATTTCTCATTTTGCTGTTTTCTGTGTTTATTTGAGAATTATTAATTTTTGACATAAGGTCTCACTATGTAATGTAGGCTGGCAGGAGTCACGACATTAGGCTTCAAACTCTTTTCTTTGTCTTCTCTATTTAGTCCCATTCTGCTATGAATAGACACAATATGCAACGAAAAGCTACTTAATAACAATGTGGTGATTTAATGTAAATGATGACTGTCATTTCCTTATCTTGAAATTTCAATCTTTGTATAATTTTAGTATCATTTTAGATATTTTTACACAAACAGGATAGCACTGTAAAGTGATGTAAGGTTTGTTGTAATTTAACTGTATGAGAGCTGGTGGACCTGTCAATCACAGAGTATTCAAAATCAATGCCATATTCTCTGAAAATAAGCAGCAAGGCATAATTGTGACTTAGGAAATAAGTGAGAAATTTATTGTGGTTTACCTCATGCATAATACCACTGATAACATTCCTACCTGAAAATTCTGATCATGCTTCACTAACCTTGGACAATTTATGGATAAAGTTGGAAACTTTTAGGAATTTATGAATGAAATTATACAATTGTGGGAAATGTAAATGCCAAAAACCCATTGCATACAATTGTACGTCATTACAATAGGTGCCTCTTATTGGGAATTATAAAGGCCTAAATTTATAAAAACAAGGATGAGTCTATGTATTTGTCATCCTAAAACTGACTTATGTAACCTGCCATGTGACTATCTTTCACAGAGACATGGAGAGTCGAGCTAGGAGATCACTTATAAAACCAGACATTTATGAGTCAAACAGAATGTTGGAAACCTGTCAGTGCAATGACTTACTTAACAAAGGAAGAGGTACAGTTCATGAAAGGTAATTCTACGTGTAGGCATGTGACATGTAGCACTGTACCCTCTAGCAGAAATATTTTATTGTCTTAATTCTACCATCTCTCCTTCCCTGTCTCTTCTCTTTAGTGATAACCATGATGTCTTCCTATGGGGTTGTGATCTTAAGTTCATAGAGGCTTCAAATGAAATTAGATGCTTTCATGGTGATGGTTTCTATCTCCACGTTCACAAGTTCAGCACTGTTCTGAGTAGGATCCAGGGAAAGTCAGGAAAATTCACCTCTTCTTAATCTCTGCCTCGGATGGGAATGGGGTCTGTTTTTCTGAGTGCTTATGCACAATTACCCTTACAGAACTACTTTTCCTCTGCTTTCCATTTCTAGAATAAAGCAGCTTAAATGAGTCCTTAGAATGTCTTCTTTCCATTAAATTCCTCTTTTAGTCCATCTTTTTTTATTGTTTATTATTATTAGTTACATTTTATTAACTCTGTATCCCAGCTGTATCCCACTCCCTCATTCCCTCCCAATCCCACCCTCCCTCCCTCATCTCCTCCTTGCCCTTTCCAAGTCCACGGATTGGGGAGGACCTCCTCCCCTTTCGTCTGGTCCTGTTTTATCAGGTATCTTCAGGGCTGGCTGCAAAGTCCTCCTCTGTAGCCTAGCAGGACTGCTCCTCCCTTGGGGGGTGGGGAAGTCAAAGAGCCTGCCATTGAGTTCCTGTCAGAGGTAGTCCCTGTTCCCCTTACTATGGGAAACCAATTGGTTATTGAACTACCACGAGCTTCGTCCAAGCAAAGGTTCTAGGTTATATCCACACATGGTCCTTGGTTCTTTTTCAGATGCTATCTCTTAGTTTTAGGGGTGGTGGACACTTGTTTACTGAAACTGAATTTTAAAAAAGAATACAGACTGATGTATCACTTATGCAGACACATGTTCCTGATGCTGTCTGTAATACAGCAGGGCTCCCAGGATAGCACATTTCCATTTCTGCCACTCTGTATATTTCCCTTAGGACCGCCAAGGAGCTATGCTGTCTTTCAATGTATGATAGACCTGGATTCTATTTCAGGTGCATAAAAATAAGAAGTATTCTGCTGGGAATTGTTGATGCCATTACTGTGCCAGATTCTAAAAGGAAAATGGTATTTGATATCTATCCTTTAAAGACATCTGGGGAATTTATTTTGTTAGGGGCCAACTCCTTAATTATTAGAAGTGATTATATCCCTAGCTATGACAGGTAATATAAACACCATTAAAAGAAAATTTATCCAGTAGATTACATATTGAATCCCTTTTCTGGCTTCCCATTCCTGTTCTAGAATAAATAATTTAGGGCTATGAGAAACAGTGCCTTTCGCAGCTACCATGTCTTTTCTTTTCTTTCTTGACCCATACGGGAACCCCATGCCTGATTAACTTTTATGCTGATTCCACTCAATAGGGCGACTTATTCTGATAAAAGAGAAAATTAAAATGGAACCCGTGCTAGATACAACATTGTCCACTTTTTCTCTTTTGTCAAAATGTCTTGGCTGCTCATTTCTTCATTGTCATGAGTTGAAATAAATTAAACTTCCCAGAGGCAAAACTTCTCTGAAAGTAGCTTGCAATATATTGATTAGCTCTTTGGGAGCTGATGGATTCAAGGTTCTTGCTTTACAAACACATTTATTAACATGCCTTGAGAACCACTTGCTTAAGCACTGGGTAAACTTATTGTGTTTATTCAGAGCTTTAGGGAAAGGTTTATCTGCACCCCTGATTTAACCTATCAGTGTTTTCATCTCTGATCAGTTTTGACAGGTGAAGTGTTACTCCCTTTAGTGACTTCTAAGACCAGCTCAAGGCCATCTCACTCAATGATTTGTCAAGTAATACATCAAAGTCTCCAAACAACTTAACTTGTCATGGAATACTACAGTGGTTGAGACTGAAGAGGCTTAACACATCGTCTAGTGTAGCCCATAAGCCAGTCCCTCCTATGACTTCATATATCCAGCTTACTATATAAATGCCTCTGGAGTTAAATGGAGAGTTAAGGATAATCATAGTGGATCTGGGTAGGTGTGGAGTGGGGAGCTAGAAGGAGTGGTTGGAGGGGCAGACGTCATTGGGATGCATTATATGAGAGAAGAATCTATTTTCAATAAAAAATTTAAGAGACAACTAAGTATCTAAAACAACAAAAGCAAGTGCAGTGGGAATGTCAGAGCCTTTTCCTAAGTGAAGTAACAGAGTTTCAGTTTCATGGGATAACTTCATGAAGCATGTAAAACCATTGCTTATCTATAAGCTGATTATAGTTAAAGAATATAACCCAGAAACGTAGATGAGGTCGTTTGCATTAATTTTTAACACAGCAAAAGAAAAAAATGAACTCCAAACTTCTCTTAAGGAAACACAATTGCAATAGAATTTGTCTAAAAGCTGTATACTGTACTATTCACTCATTTACTCATGCTCTCTTTCTCATGAGAAAAATGAGATTCAAGAAACATTTAAGAATTATAAGTTTGTGGTTCAGTATGGTGACTCAAGAAAATTAGCAGAAGGAATGGCTCAGTGTGTGAACCTCAGATGCTATCTCACCTTAGACAACATGTGGGAAGTATAAGTTTATGGTATGCTGTGGGTGCTGAGACAAACTTGTCAACCTTCAAGGAAAGGCTGTAATTCAATTTCATACTGAATATTAAACCACTGTATTGGCTTTTCTGATATCACATGATGAGTGAAGAGATCAGAGGCCTCCTTGCTTTAAAGCTATTTTAACATGTGCTGTTCCAGAACACTGGATCTAATGATTGGCACTTCCAGGTTTGACCACCATCAAACCATGCTATTTATAACATTGCTTTCAAAGTCAGAATGTCTTCAGATTTTTAAGTAAGGATTTCAAGTAAATAATATTTAGGAATGTATAATTGTAACTGAGATAGTTTTTTACTTTAATTCATAAAAATAAATCAAAAATTTATACATATACTTTAAACATTTTGGATGTTTCACTCATTTATCAGTCATTGTACAAAAATTATTTGAAGTCAACATTGGGCTGCTATCTTAACATCATTGCTTAAGTATATGTATTGACTTTCATTCTTTCGTTGTCAGTAATGGACATTGCACAGCCTCAGACATCACAGAAATGTTGAAATGTTGAAAGATAGTACGAAGATATTTTTCTTCACCTTTGTATCAGGAAAAGAAAATCATTCCAAGACACTCAATGCAGAAGTATACTTTCATCTTCTTGGCCTTCACTAGCTTTGCATAGTTGTAAAGAAAGGTGATGGAAGAGTATGTGCCTCAGTTGAAGCTTGAAAGGCATGATATTTGGGAATGGATGGGAGGTGAATGTAATGCTGTGATGTTTTCTACAGGAAGTCAAACAAGTTAGAAATGTTTATGACCAGGCTTGAAGCATGAATAGTTTGAGAGGTCCCCTGAATTTCAAACAGGCTGTTCCATCCTGCAAGAATTTTCGTGAAAAGAGTTGGATATGCATTTTTCCAAGCCTTCAGACAGTGTTCTGTTATACTACCATTCAACTGCATGCTAGATCATCCTTGGGTTTGCCCCACTGAGCAACTACCACCCTTCATTGAAAAGTATCCTTTCTAATGGCTTCAAGATGGTTATTGGATTCACTGAAGAGAGAGTTATGAAGCACAACAGGAACACTGAAGGATAGGATATGCGATTCTGCTCAGATTCTATTAGAGTAGAAAACATGCTGGGTATCAAAAGGAAATTTATGTAATATATTCCAGCATTGTTCGAGGTAGAGCATCATGTTTTATGCAAGTAGAAGCAGTCAGGGCATACAGTGTGGGAACTCTGCTACATTCACTGAAGCAAACAATAAAACAGTGAACAGGCAACAGGCAGAAAATAAACCCTGTTTTTTATGTGAAGTGTTCACAATCCTGATTCTATACCAAGACTTCTTAGTGGATCTCAGTAAAAGAGTCTTTTAAAGCCTTTAGGAAATTCTTCCTATTGTTTACTTAGATGGATTCTGTAGAGAAACTGGCCTCTTTAAGAATAGATGCTATATGGTTTAAACAAACAATAAAGCTCTGTATAAATAAACCAGAAGCAAAGCAGGAGATAAATAAAATACTGTGCCATTAATCTCCTTAAGAAATTTAGCATATTCACAAGAAATGAAATGAGAGAGAAGCCCCAACAGACTATGATTTCCAGCTGAAGGTATATGGGAAATATCAGGGAAAAAATGAAAGAAGACAGGGAAATGGGATTTTTAGAAGGATCAAGGAAATTTTAATTAACTCATAACACCTGTAGCTAACACAGGGAGCTCTAATCTTGGGAAAGCTCGGTAAAATCAAAGACTTCTGCAGAGTCTATCCAGAATGTAGGGAATAAGCTGCCCAAGTGGAACAAGGTTTCAGAATTTCCATCTTCACAATTTTATGTGCTGCTTTCCTTCATGTAAGTACAGAGTTCTCTGAACTCAAGTTAAATTATTTGCAATTTCAGCCTGATTTAAAAGGATTTGTCTACTGAGGAAAACATAATGAGATATTAAAATAAACACATGTGAAAATATATAATTCATGCAAAATTACATCTTTGCAAAGGTTGTGATAACTAGTCCTTTGTGATGATTAGTTAATATAGGCAATATATTCATTAACAGGATATCAAAATGTTTTGGTCTCACAAAATTAGTTAAATTTGTCTCACAAAAATAGTTAAAGTATTCAACACTAAAGGGCAATCCAACTACAGCATTTAGTGTAGAAGTTGGTAGGAACCTTTAATTTGTTATACAGAAACTAACATGTTAATTTAAAATGGAACATATTGACCACTGCAAAAGTATAATCAAATATATTACTTTCATCAAATGCTACCTACAACAGAAATAAGATATGAAATAAGTGCGGGTATCTGATTCTTTGTGCATTACTAAATTTTTCTCAGTTGAGTTCATAACTCAGTCCTCCAAACAAACTTGTAAATGGATAATAGTTTTCATATACTGTAGATGATGACAATGGGGCATGAAAACTGTTTGTCTTGATCAGTTCTTTTAGAATGTATGTTTTAGAGTTGGATTTTAATGTATAGCTACAGGCATTATGTTACATCTGTGTATTTGAAAAGATAAAGCAAATGACTTTAAATGCATTAAAAATGTTTTAGTTAAAAATTACATCTTAACTGCTTCAAACCTACATGTCAACAGGAAAAATGGACAAATACAAAGTACTTAATGTTGTAAATTGGCTTTCAAGTAGTATTATTTATGGCGATTAAAATTACTATTTAATCACTCAAATAAATTTTAATCTTTCAAAATATTAGAACCATGGAAAATAATAAAAATAATCAGCAAATCTAAGAGCTGGTTCTTTAAGAAAATCACCAAGAAAGACAAACCCTTAGCAAACTTACTAAAAGGCTGAGAGACAGTATCCAAATTAACAAAATTAGAAATGAAAAGGAGGACATAACGACCTATACTGAGGAAATCCTAAGATTCTTTAGGTCTTACTTCATATACTCCACAAAATTGAAAAATCTAAATAAAATTGACAAATGTCTAAATAGATTCCACTTACCAAAATTAAATCAAGTAAACAAATTAAATAGTCCTATAGCCCCTAAGAAAATAGAAGCAGTCATTAAAAGTGTCCCATCAAAACAAGACAAAACAAAACAAAAAAATAAAACAGAAAATAAAACAAACAAACAAACAAAAAGTGGCCTGTCAAAAATAAGCCCAAAGTCAGAAGTTTTCAGCACCGAATTTCAAAGAAGATATTCGTCACAATATTCCACAAAAATAAAAACAAAAAGAACATTGCCAAAATCATTCTATGAGGCCACAGTGAACCTGATACCTAAGCCACACAAAGACCCAGCAAAGAAAAAGTACTTAAAGCTCTAGGTAGAGTAATAAGACAACTAAAAATGATCAAGTGGACAAAATTTTGGAAAGAAGTTAAAGAATTGCTATTCACAGATGATATAATAATATGCTTACCAAAAATTCTACCAGAGAACTCCTACAGCTGATAAACACCTTCAGCAAAGTGGGCCGGATACAAAATTAACTGAAATACATCAGTAGCCCTCCTTTATACAAGTGATAAATGGTCTGAGAAAGAAATCCTTCACAATAGCCACAAATAATATAAGATATTTTGGTGTAATCAACCAAGCAAGTGAAAGACCTGTTTGAAAAAAACTTCAAGTCTCTGAAGAAAGAAATTGAAAAAGATATAAGAAGATGGATAGATCTTGCACACTTATGGCTGGAAGAATTAACATTGTAATGTTGGCCTTCTTACCAAAAGCAATCCACCTTTTCAATGGGATTATTATAAAATACCAACATACTTCCTTAAAGATGCTGGAGGAACAATTCTCAACTTTATATGAATAGAAAAAATAAAAACAACAAAATAGCTCAAAGAGTCCTGTACAATAAAAGAATTTCTGGAGGTATCACCATCCATGATTTCAAGCTGAACTACAGAACAATAGTAATAAAAACTGCATGGTATAAGAATAGAAACAGACAGGTTGATCAATGAAATCTAATAAAAGACCCAGAAATAAATCCTCATATCTTCAGACACTTAATTTTAACAAAGAAGCTAAAACCATACAGTGGAAAAATAGAAAGCATCTTCAACAAATGCTGCTGGTCTAATGAATGAAAATAGAAACATATCATCTTACACAAAACTTAAGCCCAAGTGGATCAAAAACCTTAACATAAAATCAGAAGCACTAAATTTCTCAGAAGAGAACTTGGGGGAAGAATCCTGAATTTATTGGCACAGGAGACAACTTTCTGAAGAGAACAGCAGCTCAAATGCTAAGATCAACAATTATTAAATTGGACCTGATGAAACTGAAAATCTTCTGTAACTTCCATATGACAAAACAGCAGCCTAGAGAATGGGAAAAGATCTTTGTCATCTCTTTATCTGACAGAGGGGTAATATCCAAAGTATATAAAGAACTCAAGAAATTAAATACTCACAAACCAAACAACTCAGTTAAAAAACGGGGTACAGGGATAAATAGAGAATTCTCAACAGAGGAGTCTCTAATGGCAGAGAAGCACTTAAGGAAATGTTCAAATATACTTAGTCCTTATATAAATGCAAATCAAACATCTCTGAGATTCCATTTGTTCCCATCAGAATGGCTAAGGTGTAAAACTCAAGTGATAGCACATACTGGTGAGGATGTGTAGCAAAGGAAACACTGCTCTGTTGCTGGTGGGAATGAAAACATGTACAACTACTTTGGAAATCCAGTAGGTAGTTTCTCAGACAAATGGGAATTTAGCCACCTTAAGACCTAGCTATACCACTCCTGGGTATATACTCAAAGGATGCTCCACCATACCACAAGGACACTTCCTCAAATGAGTTCATAGCATCTTTATTTGTAATAGCCAGAAATGGAAAACAACCTAGATTTTTGTTACCCAAAGAATGGATAAAGAAAATGTGGTACATTTGCACAATGGAATATTACTTGTCTATTAAAAGCAATGATGTCAGGAAAGTTGCAGGTAAATGGATGAAAAAGCATCCTCAAGCTGGGGTACCTATCCTAATATTGAATAAAATAGACTTTCAACCAAACTTAATCAAAAGATGAAGAGGGATATTTCATTCTCATCAAAGGAAAAATCCACCAGGAGGACATCACAATCCTTAACATCTGTGCCTCTAATACAAGAGCACCTGCATTTTTAAATGAAACATTATTTAAAGCTTAAATCAGACATCGATCTCAACACCTTAATATTGGGAGACTTCAATGCTCAACTCTCACCAAGGGACAGATCATCTAGACAGAAGCTAAATAGGGAAATAATGACACTTACAGAGGTCCTAAATCAAATTAACCTAATAGATTTCTACATAACTTTTCACCCAAACTCAAAAGCATATGCTTTCTTTTCAGTTCCTCATGGAACCTTCTCAAAATATGACCATATAGTTGGGCATAAAGCAAGCCTCAACAGATACAAGATCGAAATAATCCCTTGTATCCTATCAGACCACCATGGCCTAAAACTGGACCTCAACAACAACAGAAATAACAAAAAGCCTACAGACACATGGAAACTAAACCATTTTCTGTTCAATAACAGCTTGGTCAGGAAAGAAATGAAAAAAGAAATTAGAGACTTCCTAAAATTCAATGAAAATGAAGGCACAACTTACCCAAACTTATGGGACACAATCAAAGCAGTGTTAAGAGGAAAGTTCACAGCACTAAATGGCTTCACAAAGAAGTTAGAGACATTTCATACAAGCAATTTAATGGCACATCTAAAAGCCCTTGGGGGGGAAAAAAAGAAGCAGACACACACAAGAGGAGTAGACAATTGTAAATAATCAAACTCAGAGCCAAAATCAATGAATTAAAAACAAAGAAAACAATTCAAAGAATGAATGAGACCAAGAGCTGGTTCTTTGAGAAAATCAACAAGATAGACAAACCCTTAGCCAAACTGCCAAACTAACTAAAAGGCTGAGAGAAACTATCCAAATGAGCAAAATCAGAGATTAAAAGGGGGGAATAATGACAGACACTGAGGAAATCCAAACAACCCTTATGAGCAGGGGCTGGTTCTATCATAAACTTGGTTGCCTGCTCATTGGTCACTTGATCCTGGCTATGAGGACTTGCTAGGCCACAGAGGAAGAGAATCCAGGCAGTCCTGATACTACTTGATAGACTAGGGTCAGACAGTAGGGGAGTAGGGGAGGAGGTCTCCACCTTTCAGTGGACTAGAGGAGGGATATGGGAAAAAAGGGAGGGAGAGTGGAACTGGGAGTAGATGAGGGAAGAGGAGACAGTTGGGATATAAAATGAATAAATTGTAAAAGAAATTAAAAGTAAAATTGTGTCAGGGGTTGGCTCTCTCCCAGGGAGTGAGTCTCAGGTTGGACTAGGCATTGCTTAGATATTCTTTCAATCTCTGCTCCTTTTTTATCCCTGCACATTTTGTTGTCAGGACACAGATGTAGCTGATGGGCAGCTTGGTCTTCATGTGAGTTCCCTAGTAAGCAGAGTGAGGTCTTCCCTGACATGGACTCTGTTGCCTGTTTTTTTTTTTTTTTTATCACATCCTCCTGGCTAGGCTGCCTCACCAGGCCATGGGGAAAAAGGATTCAATTAGTCCTGATGTGAGTTGTTGTGCTGGGGTGGGTTGGTTGATAGCAGAGGTATATATTGTGTCTTGGTCATCTGCTTTTTGCTTTTTTGGTCTCTGAACTCTGAGATTACATATTTGTTTGCATCACGGTCTGGGCAGGTCTAATCTTGCCATGCCTGCAGCTTAGTAAACAAGCATTTTTATTTTCTTTGCTAGAACTATGAGTTCAACTATGTATTCAATGAGAATACAGAAAGGCACACATTTGGGCCTTGGGGATGGGCTGGATTTTTCTAAACATCTTTAGTCAGAGAACTCTTCAACAGGAATGGGAAGAACCGAGGGAGTCAATAACTAACCAGCTATTTTCCTCTGTATCTGGCTGTTGATTTTGTATAATCCTAAATCCAGAATCTCACTGTGGAGAGCTCCTTGTATCACCTTCTCACCAAATAATTTAACAGTGAATATTAAGAAGGGGCATTATTTAAGTAACCAAATGTCCAGTGGTGCTCTCAAGAGTAATCAAGTTAGTTTCAGAGGCTAACTTTAAGGAAGCTCTTAGGAGGAAACTGCTAATCTGAAAATCACAAAATGGAAACTTGTATATGCTGGACCTCTTCCAAATTATAAAGGTAGGATATTTAATTAACAACAGTGTTTTGTAAGTTTTGCTTGCCTGTGTTTTGCAAATTTCAGTTGATTTGACTGTCAGGTCATTGCATAAGGAAGCAAACCAATCAGAAGTGTGTAGATTGCAATTCTCGAAACCAGAGCTGGAGCTGAGAGAAGAGGTGATGAATGGATCCCGGGTGGAGGAACAAGGAATGAGCATCTGCTACAGAGGGCAGACACATACGTGTGAGCAGGTGGGTATTAACTTCTACTTCTCTGTTAGACTAAGCATAACTTGCTATCATCTTTTGTAAAAAGCCTAACTTATTTTGCTTCTTTCTTGATAGGCTTAGTACACCAAATCCCTTTATTTTTTCCTTTCAAATACTGCAGTTTTAGTATTATTTAAACACTTCTTGCATTTTTTTCATCTGCAAACAATCTTAGACATTTCCACATCTTATATATCCTTGAAAAAAAATGTTTGTAGTTCTCCTTAAAATCTAAACAGGCTCCCAAACAGAAAACATATAAACTTATCATTATTCATTCACAATTGAGCATGAATTAGCTCATTAGAGTCATTACTTATCAATTCCAGGATAGCCCAGTGATTTATGATGTAAGATAAAGGAGATCTTGCTATGGATTAATGACAATAGCCTTGAGACTAGGGAATATTGAGAGACATTTGGTTTCTCAACAGCAAGTATAAAAAAGAGAAAGTTTCCTGTGAGGGACAGGGTTAAGAATACTGGTAGGACCTGAGCTCTGTAGGATGTGTAACTGCATTTCATCTTCACTCCTGCCCTTGGGTTACAACTGTTCAAGCATGTCTACTCCCTAGTATCTATGTGCTAGCATGGATGGTGTCAACCCAGAAATGTGGTGTCATGGTTTCCTCTATTTGAGAATCACTGATGCATAGCTAATTTCAGCTTTAAATCATAGGGTGAAGCCACACTTCTATTCTGATCTTACAGCACATGGTTTGTCTATGCAGATAAGGCTGAGAAATGCTGGCCAGATAACTTTGCTGTGAACTGCAATGTGGCTGGTTTAATTCTCCTTCTCTGGCCTTTAAATGTTTTAATTGGACTACTTAAAGAGCAACCACAAAGAGGGGAGAGGAAGTTAAGAGCACAGATACGTATTCTGGGCTTGTTTATCCTGTGCCATCACCATATGTAATACAGGTATTATTTTTATTGTTGTTACCACCCTTTACATTATTATTCCACTGTTCTTTGAGAAATTTTCAGAATAAGAAAATGTGATTCATATAGTTCAGGGAAAAAGAGTAAGACCTATGGAAAGAGAATATTGATTGATAAATACACTGAGTAAATACTGAGAACTGAACTCAGGTTCTGAAACCTGGTAACCATGTACTTTACCAATGAGCTGCAGCCACAGCCAGACAAAGAAGAATTTTTTTTTTTAAATAGTCAGGCTTCTGGGCTGCAGTGACTAAAGAAAATGCTCATTCTTAGATTTAGGAAATGTGGTCAAGACTTTCAGTTTATGAATCTCAGTATTTGAAACTGATGACTCCTGTCCCAAGTTCAGAAATGAAGATTTTATATGTTAAATTATCTGACTATTTACATGAAAGCAAAATAGTATTTATATAGTTTTAAGAAATTTGAGAAAAATACAGTCTATTGATATGCAGTCATGATATTGAGATCTTATTAACTGTTAAAATTACACAAACATATACTTTAGAATTCTCTCTCAATGCTCCCTCCACTCATTTTTAAGAAACTGCCAGGAAACAGGAAACAGAATAGCTCACATGCTGTACAGCGCTTTTGTATTTTTCCCCCTTTCCCAGAAGATTGTTTCAGATTGAGGCATCATCTTTTATGTATTTTGTAACAATGTTCAACACAGATACTAAACTTCCCTGTGTTCCTATACAAATTAAGATTCTCCAGTCTCTAAGTGTTTCACTGCCATTGATATTCCTCTACTGAGAATTCTCTGTTTAGCTCTGTTCCCCATTTTTTAATTGGATTACTTGATTTGTTGCTGTTTAACTTTTTGAGTTCTTTATATAGACTGGATATTAGCCCTCTGTCAGATATAGGGTGGGCGAAGATCCTTTCCCAATCTGTAGGCAGTCGTTTTGTTCTGACAAGAGTATCCTTTGCTTTACAGAAGCTTTTCAGTTTCATGAGTTCCCATTTATTGATTGTTGCTCTTAGAGCCTGTGCTGCTGGTGTTCTGTTCAGGAAGTTGTCTCCTGTGCCAATGCGTTCAAGGCTCTTCCCCACTTTTACTTCTAAAAGTCTGGTTTTATATTGAGGTCTTTGATCCACTTTGACTTTAGTTTTGTGCAGGGTGATAAGTATGGAACTATTTGTATTTTTCTATATGTAGACATCCAGTTAAACCAGCACCATTTGTTGAAGATGCTGTCTTTTTTCCATTGAATGGTTTTGGCATCTATGTCAAAAATCAGGTGTCCATAAGTGAGTGGATTTATGTCACGGTCTTCTAATCAAGAAGGAGGACTCTTGATAAAAGACTCAATCCCTATCCAGAAAGGCAAAGAGGATGGACATCAAAAGAAGGAGAAAAGAGGGAACAAGTCAGGAACCTGACACAGAGGACCTCTGAAAGGCTCTGCCCTGCAGACTATCAATGCAGATGCGGAGACTTATGGGCAACCTTTGGGCAGAGTGCAGGGAATCTTAGGAAAGAAGTGGGAAAGAGTAAGATCTGAAGAGGACAGGAACTCCACAAGGAGAGCAACAGAACCAAAAAATCTGACACAGGGGTCTTTCCTGAGACTGATACTCCAACCAAGGGCCATGCATGGTGATAACCTAGAAACCCTGCACAGATGTAGCCCATGGTAGTTCAGTATCCACGTGGGTTCCATTGTTATATGAATAGGAACTGTCTCTGACATAATCTGATTGGCCTGCTCTTTAATTACCTCCCCCTGAGGGGGAAGCAGCATTACCAGGCCACAGAAGAAGACAATGCAGCCACTCCTGATGTGACTTAATCCACTAGGATCAGAAGGAAAGGAAAGAAGACCTCCCCTATCAGTGGACTTGGGGAGAGGCATGCATACAGAGGGTGGAGGAAGGGAGGGATTGGGATGGGAGGAGGAAGGGAACCACAGGGGGGATGCAAAGTAAATGAAGTGTAATTAATAAAGAATTAAAAAAATTCACCATTCTCAAATTTGTTTCCAGGAAGTCCAAAATTTTTGGAAAAAAAATCCCAACTTGCAGTTTCTTCTATATATTATAAAATATATGATGACACAGAAAAAATGAAAGATAACAGCTTTCTTTCCTCTCTGTGGAGTCTGGAAGATAACATTTATTACTAGTATGATTATATTGCTGTTTATATTGTTAACATGCTCTTGACTTAATTATTTACTTGCTTTGATGGTGTCATATATTTATGTAATAAATTTTAGTCATTTCTCCTCCTATTCCCCTATTTCACCCCCTACTTTTGCTGAAACTTTTTCTTCATGACTATGTCCTTCCTCCTTTTGTGCCTTACTTATTTTGTTATATTTCCCTGAATTGCTCAGACCTTGCAACTTAAAAGCAGTAATTACAAAATTAATAGGATAAGATATGTCAGTAAATAATGGAAAATAAGAAAGCCATTAAAATCTACAACTTTTTAACATTGAATTTACAAAGAAACCATTAGTCTCCAGCTGAAAATGCTGCACAAATTCGGAGGGAAAGAGAAATGGCCCTCTGCTTCACTTCTCGATGCCACAAACGGTGAGGAAGAAGAGCTGTAGAAGAAAAGTATGACAAAAACAAAATTGTAGACAATGGTCTGCTTGAAGCTAGTGAGGCAGATGTTACAAAGGGATTTGCCATCTACTGGACCACTTTTCTTCCCAATTGAGTGCAAAGCAGGGTGTCATTTAGAAGGGACACACTGTCAGTAAGTGGCTTCACCTAGGAAAGGAGAAAATATGGCAATGATTTATGTACCCAATCCTAGAGACCTGACCACTTCCATCCAATGGATTAGCATTGAATTTAACAAAGTGTCTTAGACACGGATATGCTCAGACAAGAACTTGAACTCTTCAGGGATAAAGCAGCCAGAAGCTTGGGAAATAGAGAGGACTCATCATCAAAAATAAATGCATATATCAGCAGCCCAGACTGACAGGAAAAGTACTGTCTTCCATTACACCTGAAGAAAGCTGCAGCTGGCTTGTAGGAGGGGTAAGACATTAATGTGGCAACCCACAGTGAAAACTGGGAAACTCCTCTGGAGAATGCATTGCTTTGTAGTGCAGGAGTCTCGCTCAGGCTACTCTAGCTAATTTTGATTTACATAGAGATTACCAGGTGTCTTCCCAACTGCATAAACAGCTGCAAATGGCAATTTGAGGGAGAGATGAAGTACTAGTCATCACAACAAGGGAGGTAAATAGTGATGATGTAATATTAAATTTTAAGTAATTTTTTTCCTGATTTTTACTTTTATATTTTGATTCTTATTTATACCTATCTTCCAGCATCTGCTTAATTCTCTTGTATGGGCTTGCTTCATATACTTTCATTTTCAAGTCTTCTTTATTACCTGTTTGTTCCTTTCCCCATGCTCTGCGCTTCTTCTTAGTTTTTAATATCCTATGCTATGAACACCTTCAAAATACATTTATGTTTCCATAGTTCAGAAATAAGTTAACCTATCAGATTAGATGTTATTAACATATATATATATTTATATATATTTATTATTTCTTAGAGCACACAAAGAATATAATTCTTCCTAGCATTCCATATAGCTCTTCAAAAATAGGTCAGGACACATTCTAGGAAACACAGTAATTATTTATTAATCGTGCTAGTTACTTTTATGTTGCCATAATTAAATACCATGACCCAAACCAACTTATAGGAGAAAGTATTTGTGTTTAGAATTCCAGAAGGAAAACCTATAAGGGAGGGAAAAGCATGACAGAAGAGGGCTGGAAGACAAAATTGAGAGATCACATCACAGCTGTGCACAGTTAACAGAGGAAGAGAAGCTTCCCCCTGGTGGGGCTGCCTCACCAGACTTCAGCAGAGGAGGGCTTTCTTGGTTCTGATGCGACTTGATGAGCTAGGGTGGGTTGAAGGCCAGGCTCCCCTTTTCTGGGGAATAGGGTTGGGTGAGAGGAAGGGAGGGGGCCATAGTTGGGATATAAAGTGAGTAAATTAATAATTTTTGAAAAGATTCCCTGACCTTTCCAAACAACAAAACCCCTCTAGGGTAAACGTTCAGACACATGAGCTTATAGGGAATATTTTTACTTTCAATCAGCCACATGAATAAATGTAAAAGAAACTGAGTGACTTATGTGTCACCAGCAGAGAGTGGAATAAAGTCAGAAATTGATGGCAACAGGAAGAACAAATTTTTCAGTTTTTCTACTTGAAAACTAAACGATGTACTCCTAGGAAGAATGACATTTAATTGAAGATATTGAAGTGAAAATAAAAAAAATTAAATCAAATAAAAATGAAAGTATGACTTTTCATAGAAATATTACAAAATAATTATAAAAGGAAATTTTATAGTTCTGAATGCATTCTTTAAGTAAGCAGAGAGGAAACATAATTAAAAAAACTTAATTCTCAATAATAAAAGTAAAAATGAACCCAAAAGCAGTTGATGGAGAGAATTTATAAATATCAAGGCATAAACTAATGAAATGGACACCCAAATCACAATATACAGAGCTGATGAAACAAGAAGTTATTTATTTGGGGGAAGAAAATCAATAAATTCCCAGGAAAAAAAAATGACCATTGGTGACTACTTTACAAACTAGTATTTTTAACATAATGGAAAACTTAGAATAAATAAATTACTAGATTTATGTGGTATATTAAAATTAAATCAAGGAGATTTAAAAAAAACCCATAAATTTGAAAAAATTAAAAAGAAGTGATGATGCCACTAATAGAAAAAAGCCCAGAACTGGATAGCCTCACAGCTGAGTGCTCCAGCTTCCCTGGAAGAAGATGTACACTGCTTACATCGTACCTTAAAAGAGAGAGAACACAACATTACAAAACTCATTCTAGAAAACTATTACTACCTTGCTATCCAGACAAAAGAAGAACAAAACACAAAAAGAAAACTATAGATAAATATCCCCAAGAAATGTAGAAAAATGCTTGAAAACAGAATCCAAGAACACGTTAGGAAGGTCATCCACCACAGACAAGTAGGTTTTAGAGCTATCATTATACAAGGTTTACAAGGATCATTTACCTTGTCACCCAATCAATAAAATACAGAACAAAAGGACAGAAATCACCCGGTCATCTCAGTACATGAAGAATAGACCTTTGACAAATTTCATCATCTTTTAATGCCAAAAGGCCTGTAAAATCTATTAGGGTAAGCAAGATGCCTCAATACGATGAGGCTACTTAGGATCAACCTCCAGACAACACTCTAAAGAACTTGGAGATCCTGGAAGACGGTCCCTCCAAAGCTGGAGTGAATCAATTCACTCTGCAACAGAGCAGCTGTTCTCAACCTTTCTAATGTTTTGATCCTTTCATACAGTAGTTCTATATACTGTGGTGACCTCAACTATAAATTTATTTTTGTTGCTAATTCATGACTATAATTTCCCTGCTGTTGTGACCACAATATACATATTTGGTATGCAGGATTAACTGCTGCAAAAGAGAAACTGAAATCTTATCTAGAACAGTATAAATCTAGAAAAAGAAAAGGAAGAGATCAGAGTATCCTTATTTGACAGAGTTTATTCTTTAATGACCACAAGAAGTCTTGTAGAAAACTGTTAAATCTCAAAGCACTTTTAGCAAGTAGCAGAGTATAAAATCAATATTAAAAAAATATAGCTTTTCTATATAACAATACTAAATGATCCAAGGAAGAAAGCTGAGAAATCGAGACAGAGACAGAGAGAAAGAGGAAGGAAGAAAGGAAAGAAGGAAGGAAGAAAGGAAAGAAGGAAGGAAGGAAGGAAGGAAGGAAGGAAGGAAGGAAGGAAGGAAGGAAGGAAGGAAGGAAAGTGGCTCTTTGCAAACAAAGTTAAAATCAGTAACTAAGAATAAAACTAACTGAGGAGTTGTAAGATGTACATGATGAAAGTTATAAAATACAGTAGAAACATTAAAGAAAACACTAGAAAATGGAAATAGATTCAATAGATTCTAATAGATTCAAACTTGTGAAAATGGTTGTTTTAAAGAAATCTATATACAGATTCAATGAAATTCCTATCAACATTCCAATCATCTCCTTCACAGAACTAAAAACGAAATCCTAACTCTCACAATGCATAGGAAATACTGAACTGGCAAAGCAACAAGAAGTATTGGCAGGAGGAGTATTAGATGCAGCATTATGTGTGACATCTAAGTACACTGGTAAATATACCAGCACGGTATTGCTGCTAATGGAAGAGTGTAAAGCTGTGGCTCTCAGCCTTCCTAATGCTGTGGTCTTTCATTTGATGACTTTTATGGTTGTGATGAATGCCAACCATAAAATTATTTCCTTTGCTTCTTTAAAACTGCAACTTTGCCACTGTTGTGAATTATAATGAAAATATCTGTTTTCTGATTATTTTAGGGTACCCCTGTGAGAGGGTCATTCTACCAACAAAGGAGTCAGAGCCCACAAGTTGAGAACCAGTGCTTTTAGAGGACATCGACAAACCAAGCAGCCACAGCCACACAGTCATTAACAAGGATGTGAAGAGCATAGATGCCTCTTAAATTAACAGTGGTGGGGAAACTGTAGATTTTATGTAGAAAGATGAAATGAGATCCCGTCCTTCACCTGACACAATGAAAAAAAAATGAAGGACCTAAACATGAGACTCAAAACTATGAAACTGTGGGAGAAAAATATAAAGGAGACACTTTAAGATATAAGCACCACAAGATTTCTGAAAACGTGTCCTGTAGCAAAGGAAGTAATCTCAGATTCACAAATCAGATTGCATGAATTTAAAAGGCTTCTACGCTGCATAGAAACACTCAACAGAGCAAAGAGATCAAGCTACATAATGTGAGAGATATTATGCCAATTTTAAAACTACCAGAGGATAAATATTGAGGACCTACAAAGAGCTCCAAGAATTAAATATCAAAACAAGCTCAAACATCAATCAATAAATGAGCCAGCTAATTGCAAAAACTTATAAATGGTCATTATATATCAGAAAACATGTTCAACAACCTTATTCATCAGGGAGATAGAAATTAACACTATTTTGTAATTCCATGTTATCTCATTGAGAATGGTTATCATCAAGGAAAGGAACAAATACTGGTAAATGTTGGTGAGGGCATGGGGAGAATGACACTTACCCATTGCTGGTGGAAACAGCTTCACTAAATAAAGCAGTGTGGAGCTTCTACAAAACAATTAGAGTGGAAGTGGAATATGACGGATTCTTGGATGTGTACTTGACAGGAATTAAACATGTGACTGTAACAGGGACAGCCACATACCAACGTTTATTGTTACATCACCTATGTCCAAGATATGTAACCAATACGGGAAGTGGAAGGATGCATGTCCTATGTATACAATACATTATATAAATTTATTTCACAATAACAAAAAATAAAATTATATAATTTTCTACAAAATTGATGGAACTGGAGATTATCACATTAAATAAAGTAAGCCAAGCTCAGAAAGACAACTATCTCAGGCTTTCTGTATTATGCAAATATACGCATGGTGGGAGGGTGGCTATTTGCCAAGATAGAGTAGAGCAGTCAGATGTGGTGAGGATTAACACAGTGGGAATATGGAGAAGTGAATAGGAGCAAGATAAGATAACACACACATAGCAAATGTGAAAATTTGTTCTGTATTCAAATTAAATAATAAAATTCCTTCTCTAAAAATTATTATGCACATACACATGTATGTGTGTTTGTGTATATGTGTGTGTGTGTCATATCTCTCCTAAAGTGCATGTCCTGTAGACTGAACTCATTTTTAGTTCACTCTAACTGCCATCATCTTTACCTGCTGAACCATCATCTAGCACCATAATTTTTTTTTCTTTTTTTAAATTTTATTTCATTTTTATTAATTAGAGTTTATTAACTTTGTAGCCCAGCTGTAGCCCCCTCCTTTATCCCCTACCATTTCCACCCTCCCTCATCACCTCCCATGCTCCTCCCCAAGTCCATTGATAAAAGAGGTCCTCCTCCCCTTCCATCTGATCCTAGCCTAACAGGTCTCAGCAGAACTGGCTGCATTGTCCTCCTCTGTGGCCTGGTAAGGCTGCTCCCCCTCAGGTAGAGGTCGTCAAAGAGCCAGCCACTGAGTTCATGTCAGAGACAGTCCTTGTTCCCATTAGTACGAAACCCACTTGGACACTGAGCTTCCATGGGCTATATCTGAGCAGGGGTTCTAAGTTATACCCATGAATGGTCCTTGGTTGGAGTATCAGTCTCAGAAAAGACTACTGGGCCCAGAAATTTTGGTTCTGTTGCTCTCCTTGTGGAGCTCCTGTCCCCTCCAGGGGTTTCTGTCTCCCCCTTCTTTCATAAGATTCCCTGCACTCTGCCCAAAGTTTTTCTCTGAGTCTCAGCATCTGCTTTGATACATTGATGGGTAGAGCCTTTCAGCGGCCCTCTGTAGTAGGCTCCTGTCCTGTTCCCTGTTTTCTCCCTCTTCTGATGTCCATCCCCTTTGCCTTTCTGAAAGAAGATTAATCATGTTATGCAGGGTCCTCCTTCTTGCTTAGCTTCTTTAAGTGTACAGATTTCAGTATGATTATCCTGTATTATATGTCTAATATCCACTTATAAGTGAGTATATACCATGTGTGTCTTTAAGTAAACGTGCTAGCAATATTTAGACAGAGAGTTTTCTCTTTGAAACTGTAATTGATTCACAATTAGCATACCAGTTCAAAGTTCTGGGTACAGTTTCACTCACATATTAGATTTTGTTCTAGTCATTCTTTCTGCTTTTCTTAGTAAGTTTATTTTTCTTTTCAAGTATGGTGGCTCATGCCTTTAGTCTTGAAACTCTGGGATTAGAGAGAGGTGGACCCCTATGATTTCTAGGCTATCCTGGTCTACGTTGTAAGTTCCAGAGAACAAAGAGCTATACAGCAAAACTCTCTTTCTCTCTCTCTCTCTGTCTCTCAATCAAACAAAATTTGTGTTTTAATTTGTAATATACCCATAAATAAAAAAATAGATTTCTTTAAATATAGTGATACTCTAACTGATATTAACAATTATTTCAATACCTGTTAGAACAGGAAATGAATAAATTTTGGACCTTTCTATTTTGTTTGTTATTGAATAATAGTGATGCTTCATGATACACTGAAAAATAGTATTTAATCCACATGTGAGTGACAAAACAACCATACAAGATTCACCTGGCTAGTGGAATTTTGGCTGCCTTGAATTAAACTCTAGTTTATATATCTAAACTTTGACCTGTATGGAATTCAGAGTGAGTCTCCTGAGATCCTCAATGTCTTTTCAACAATTCACTAAATGTTCTCTCGCACTTTCAACTATAAAAGCAATTGTGATTCCTAATGATTAATCCAGAGCACGCAGTCCATGTGTCTTCAGAATCTGTAAGTCAGGATTTCGTGCACACAGCAGCATAGAAGGTAGCATCATCTTAGGGTCCAGCATTCTCTGTTTAGGGAGTTGACCTGAGCTCTGTCCGATACGTACCAGCATTCTCTCTCTTTCTTAAAATTTATTTTTAATCAATGTATTTACTCTAGATCTTGATCAAAGCGCCTCTGTACTCTTTCCCACTCTCTTCACCTGTCTTCTCTTCCCTTGTCCTCAGAAAAGGAGACACCCTCCACCAGCCCACCTCAGCACATCAAGTCACATCAGGACTGAGCTCCTCTGAGTCCACATGTCTAGGCAAGGCAACCCGGCCAGGGCAAAGTGATCAAAAGCTGGCAATAGAGTCCATGTCATTGACAGCACCAGCTCAGCTCACTAGGCAACCCTGATGAAGATCAAACTGCCCATCCATCAAATATATATATGGGGCCTAGGTACGGTCTATGTATGCTGTTTGGTTGGTGCTTCCATTTCTGTTATCCCGCAGGTAAGTCTAGGTTAGTTGACTCTGTTGGTCTTCTTGCAGTGCTCTTGCCCCTCTGGGTCCTTCTATCCTTCCCTCTTTCCCTCCCACTCTTCCCAGGACTTCCAGCCACAGGGTGTGGTGTAGCAGCATTCTTACTCCTGCCCTTGGGGTAGCAATTTTTCAAACATGTTCCTGTTTTGTTTGTTTGTTTTAGCATCCTTGTACTTTAAACCCAAAGCATACATGGCATCAACCCAGATTTCTGGTTGCCTCTCTCTGAGAATCAACGAAGAGTTAATATGCTGTTTAAATATCAGCAAAAAGCAATACTTGCCCTAGTCCTCAAATGCATGTTTAGTACATGCAGATGCTGCTGCTTCCTCTGAGCTGCAAGGTGGTTTGCTTAATTCTCCACCTCTGGATGTGAAATAGCCTTTAATTGGGAAAAATAAATGAATGTTTGAGGACATGGCTTGGGCTCCAAAGATTTGGGATTATCAAGTACTATATTCATGTTCTGCTTGTCTAAAATGCCTGTATACTTTTTTAAAAAACCTAAAGTCTACGATTTTCTTTCCTTCAACCCCCACACTGACACTCTGTTGTATGCATCCCTTAAAAGTCTCAACAATATCTTCAGGATAGCAAGCAGCAGGAAGTCAGAAAATATCCAAAAGACTGAGTCTTTAATTTTACATTATCTTTATGTATTTATTTTTTGACCCAAGTTGCCTCTGTGTGAGTGTGAATAGCTACACAACAAAAGGAAGTGACATTAGGAGACAAAAAGAAATTTCTATTTTGAGAAATTATCACAATATAAAAGAACTTGAATAACCATGGAAACAGTCTAGTCGCATTAGAGTGAAGGGTAATTTTTCCAAAGGAATTCTTGAGTTATCCTTTGTTTCTTTGAAATTGGCTAGAGGTAGGTCATGTATGTCATAGAAGTGAGAAATGAGGCATTCTTTCATCACTTCCTTTCTCATAAATGTCTCAAAAGTGTGCATGTGTGTGTATCTTTTGTGCATAAACGTGAATTTCCATCCATATTTGCTTCTTTCTAACGTTCTCGCCACAGGGTGATTTGAAAAGATCTTTTCCAGGACTGAATGGCAAAATATGTAGATAATGTTGGAAAGTGAAACTATTTTGTTTAAGACCCTGTGTGTGTGTGTGTGTGTGTGTGTGTGTGTGTGTGTGTGTAGGAAGTGGTGGAGGTCGCTGGGAACAGCTGAAAATAACTCCATCAGGAACTCTATTTTTAATTTAGGCCTTTGCTGCGATACACTGTGAGTCTGGAGCTCTTCGGATGCCCTAAGTTCAGCATCAACTCTCTTTGGATTACTTGAAAAGACTTCCAACTTAGGTTAACTCTCTCCAGATTCCGCATTCCCAATTATTTCTCTAATGGGGCCAGAAAGGTCTTCTAAATGTGTAGCTTGAGTGTATGACTGAGACTGTTCATGGACTACCTACTGTCTAAAGGATACAATTCATGATTGTTCATCTCTCTCACGACATGGTCTCTGCTAACCTCTGCAGATTTAGCAGCTCCTCTGATCCTTTTACTCTCTCAACTCCATCAGGACCACCAGTACCAGACTTCCTTCCATTTCTTAAACTTGTCATTTTCTATCACCTTTACACCATGTACTTTTCTCCCAGACTAAAAGGATCTGCACATGTCTCACACAACTCCTTTGTACTTCTTGATTTTTTTTTAATGGTCACCCTGAGCTGACTCATACCCCAGTCGTTCCCAGTTTCAAACAAGATTGCAGACCATGCATCCAACACAAAGTCAAATGAGGGTTTCTAGTGCTTTCATAGACTCTATGCACTTATATTGTGTTGAATTTGTAATGTATGCTTTCCATTCACTCCTAACCCAAGAATGAAAATAGATACTCTGTTTTGTTTTTTAGTGTTTAGTTTCCAGCATCAAAGTATGAAATGGATCCTCTGCAATTCCTTGTTGGATAGTAAATAAAGGTTTAAAGAATTGTGTGTGTGTGTGTGTGTGTGTGTGTGTGTGTGTGTGTGTGTAAGTAAATAAATGCACGACTCACGAAACAAGTTCTGTTCATGCATGCAGATCTGGCCATTCACCCCTCCTGTAATGTCCAATTTAATTTATTCCAGAGAAAAAGCACTTGTTACCCATCAGACTAATTCATTATTTATCTTTTACTCTGATCCGTTTTTCTGCTTGCTTTCTTCTCTTCCTTTTCTTCTCTCTACCCTCCTCTTTCTTTTCTGCTCCCTTCTTCATCTCGAACATGTTCATTAAATGTATACTACCAAGCTCTGGAATTTAAGTTGAATGCTTATGACCACAACTTTAATTTTTTTAAAAGAGGGTGAAATTGATGCACACTTAGCAACAGTCCCTAAACGGAGAAAAATGCGATGTTAAAGATTAAAGGCCTTACAACTTATATGATCAAGAAGACATTTCTGTGAAATGAGAGAGCATTTAAGTTGTCCCCAAAGATGCAGATTTCTGGGAATATGACAAATGGAAACAAAAGTAATTCAAACACAAAGGGCAGTGTAATCAAAGCCCTTTGCACAAAGGACAGTCGCTGGCATTAGGAATAAGCAGAGGGATGACTGCAGACTATATTGGACTATTTGCAAGAAACCTGAAAATTATGTCTTTGGCTAAGATGGATGACTTTTTTACAACATGTAAAAAATAATTTTTAATAGATTCAGTTGCTTAACCTTTCCTCTGCTTGCTCTTTTTCCTTGTTATTAAAACTCTGCTCCTCTCATGATTCCTTCAGCAAAGTTTTCATCAATTCTAGGGAAAACCTGAGCAATCCAAACGTTCAGCATTCTAAAGAAATATTGAACAACCAAGTTTTCAGAGGCTACGAAGCCTGACTTGAAGTTTGGCATCTGTTAAGTCTTGTGGAATATATTCTCCCACCATGACCATTTTAAAGTGAGTGATAAGATGTCAGCTATTGAGAACAATGGCTATAAAATTTATTTGGTCCCATGAAGCAAAATATCTATGCTTTGGAGTATTGATAGAAATTCATTGTAAAAATTCTGATCTTATTAGAAGTGGTTTGTGTTCAAATGAGCATGTTAGTCATTCTTTGAACTTCAAATGCTCCTAACAGCTAAGTGCTCATGTTCTGAGCACTCTTTCTGAGATGGTTCAGAATTTTGGGGGATGGAGACGCTCTACAAAATGTGCCTCAGATGGAGGATATAGGTAACTGATTTCAGTGTTTGAAGATTATAGTTCTGGATTTTTCTCTTTTCCAGTCCATCACCATCCATACAGTGATATGTGATTGAAGCTCTTCCTGCTATGATTGAGACAGTCTGTTATTCCTTCTTTAAGAAATGGACTTAAAGGCATTAAATATTGAGCTAAATTCTATCTCTATATCTGTCTCTTATTTATCTAGTTGTCTATCTATATTATAATTTATAAATAATATAGTTGTTTCTTTTCATAAGTTGCTTTTGTCTGGTATGCCGATGACAGACACTAGGAAACAACTAAGAAAGCTTGGAACATACTTCAGCTTATGGTTTATGGGATGCCAGACATGACAGAAGAATATGAGGGGCTGCTTTACGATAGAAAACAGGGACTGGAAAGATTGCTAAGTATTAAAGGCTAGGCTCAAAAAATACAGTAACAAAGCAAAACAAACAAACAATAAAACAATTCTTAGAAAACCCATAGAAGCTAAAAAAAAAAGGAACCTTCTGAAAGTGTATGTTATTATATGTTGTATGCAAGCATATATATCATGTGTAGATTACATAATGTGTGGAAAAGAAGATATAGTTCAGCAAGATGAATCCTCACTCAGAAAGACAAACGGGATGGACACTGGAAGAGAGAAAAAAAGGAAAAAAGGACAGGAACCTACACAGATGGCCTCTAAAAGGCTCTACCTAGCAGTGTATCTAAGTAGATGCTGAAACTTATAGCCAAACTTTGGGCAGAGTGCAGGGAGTCTTATGAAAGAAGGGGGAGTTAGTGTTACCTGGAAAGGATAAGGGCTCCACAAGGAGAAGAACAGAACCAAAATATCTGGGCCCAGGGGTCTTTTCTGAGACTGATACTCTAACCAAGGACCATTCATAGAGATAACTTAGAACCCCTGCACAGATGTAGCCCATGGCAGCTCAGTATCCAAGTAGATTTCCTAGTAAGGGTAATAGGGACTGTCTCTGACATGAACTCAGTGGCTGGCTCTTTGACCTCCTCTAGCCCCCGATGGGGGAGCAGCCTTACCAGGCCACAGAGGAGGAAAATAGAGGCTGTCCTAATGAGACCTGATAAACTAGGGTCAGATGGAAGGGGAAGAGGACCTCTCCTACCAGTGGACTTGGAAAGGGGCATGGGCAGAGATGAGGAAGAGAGGGTGGGATTGGGAGAGAATAAGGGAGGGGCCTATAGCTGGGATACAAAGTGAATAAAGTGTAATTAATATAAAAATAAAACAATAATTAAAAAAGAAAATATAGAAAATAAAGTCTTTTGGAAAGTATCACATAGTCTTTAATGGTAGAGATTATTCTAAAAATCTCTTCATTCTTAATTTTATTGCTTCTACTCATTACTAATTACCTATTAAAACACTGCTGTCTCTGTTGTACTTCATTGTAATTCACAACAAAAAATATGCAAGGCAGTCAATATGACAATTGAAGAACTACTGTGAGCATGTAATTATTATTACTGTTGTTCTTCAGTATTAACAGCTTTGTTTGGAATCACCTAGGAAGCACTATGGATGAGTCAGAGAGGATAGTTCTCGAGGAAACTGAGTAGGTATGACAACCCTGAACGTTAGGAGAACTGTCCACATGGGCTGGGCTTTTTAACTCAAGAAAGAGTGAAGGGGAAGGTAAGTTAGAAACAGCGTTTATCTCTTCTTGCTTTGGAGCTGTGCAGGCAATGTGACCAGCCACCACTAACTCCTTCACCAAGCCTTCCTCTCAGTGACAATATGCCTTCCAATGGAAAGCCAAAATAAAACGCTCTTCTGTAGGATGTCACATCAGAAAAAATAACTAACACAATGGATCCCTTAGTGCTTTTCCTACTTAGAGCTAGAATTCAAATGACATATAGGAACATTTAAAAGTTTTAGGTACTCATTATATTAATCAAAATAGCTTAAAATGTGTATTTTAATTGAACTATAACAAAATAAATTTTTCTATTTCGCTTTTATAATTTTTATTATTGAGTCATATATACATAGAAAATGAACACTTAATTTTCAGGCTCAATTGATTTTCACCAGGCGTATATTAGCCATGTAACTACCACTCAGAGCAAGAAAGAGATCATTTCCAGTATTCTCCAAGCCTTCTTTGTATGTTCATTTTTTCATTACTTCCACTAGGAAATGGCTGCTTTTCTAATCTGTGACTCAGTGGATTGTTTGGCAACTTTTGAATGGTTCATGCATCTTATGACATACTGAATTTTTCTCTGTAGCTGAGAGGGTTTTTTTTTTTTTTCTTGTTGTCAGTGACTCTATTTTGCTGAATGTAGTAATTATCTCCCTGGTGACTGAAATTATGTGCAAATATCACAAATTATGTATCTTTTCTCTTTGGGTGGATATTTATTTCAGCTGATGGCTACAAATAATATTATTTCCATATTTTTTCACCCTTCTTTCATCATTATTTCTCTTGATACATGGAAGAAAAAAAATGTTGGTCCCTTTGTAAGTGCATGCTCAGTTTTAGGGTACAGCTACCAACCACTTTTCCAATAGGGTCTATTACACTAAAAATGGCTGTTTGTGACTTTCCCCCACTCTACCTTCTCCATGCAAACCACTCGTCTTTATTATTGTTTTCACAGTTTACTCTTCTTTTTTAAATCACACTTTCTTAATATTGGAAGCATATAGCTATTTATGAATGTCTTATTCTTCTTTGAATCATTAATTTATAGTTTCTTCAATTATCTCTGTGACTTAAGGACACACTGTTTTTGCTTATAAATAGTCGTGCAGAATCTCATCCAAATAATCACAGGAGTATTCTTCAGATGTAAGAGTCCCTACATTCCTGCTCTAGGTCAGCAGATTGCATTGGTATCTTTCTTATTGTCTCTTCTGATTCAAGTGCTTGAATTTTCTGAGACTTCAAATTTTCCCCAAGTATAATGTCACCTGTCTGAGCTGAATCCAGAAGCATGTGCCATTTTCTTTGCTTTTATATTAAGAAGTTCATTTCTTCTGCATCTGGTTTTATTTATTGTTTGTCTTCTTTATTTACCTCTCAGTTTCTGTGCCTTTGACACTTAGCTGTGCCTTTATTTTAATATCTTCATATTTTAATATGACACTCAGTCTGACATATGCTCTGAAAGGAAATAGTTTTTACAATATTAGTTCATAGTTTTTGGGTCACCTTGCTTCTTTAATTTTGGATATTCACATTCTGCCTTCTTTCCTCAGACTTGCTGTCAATCTGCTGTTTTTATGCCTTTTTTCATTGTTCTTTGTATACGACTAATTATAAATCATACAGATTTTAGTTTGAAATAGTCACTAAATGTCAGTTTAGTAAAGACAGGAGTTACTTTTCTCATTTTAAGTACTATTTGGAGTTTAGAGATATGAGACAATGTGTTCAACACGCAGAATGAGAAGGTGTCAGGGCTAGGTTGGAAAACCGTAGCTGGTTTGGGTTTATTTTGGTATTGTCTATTCTACATTAGGAACATTTTAGTTCAATAAATCAACTAATTGCCGACTGGTGAAAAATAAATGTATGAATGTGAATCAACACAGTAACATCATGGTACTAAAATGAAATAAGAATAAATTGCATTCAGCATCTACAGTAGCCCTATTATATACTGTATACTATAATTTTCTTCTTTATAACAATATCCTTTTTAAAACCTGTTTCCTTCCTCATATGTCCCTTAATCACACATATGTACATATATAAAATTTGCCGTTCTATGCACATATATATTATATATAATGGTATTTTGTCTCATGCTTAATATTTAAAGTTTTTTAAATAAAATCCTGTCTCTTAGTTGCATATTCAAATGGGTAAGTTTACTTAATTATGCTATTTAAGTAACATACATACCTGAGATTGTGTAAATACTATTCTGTTCCCTCGTATAGCTTTTTCATATTTGATACTGGTGTTAGAATTCTTATATACATTCATGGTTTCTCTATCTTTACCTCCTATCACATCCAGGGCATCCCTGAGTTCCCTACCTCAAATGTCTTCCCTTCCACACTCCACATTTCACTACCTCATTCAACTTTAACTGTTGCCATATCTGTTCCTTTGTTACTTTTCTTTCTGTTTCCATGTGTTCCCACTTTATTCTCTTACTAGCATCCCTTAAAACACAAAGTTCCTATAGTGTTCCAGGGGTTCATGTATTAAAACAGAATGGGAAAGTTTTCTCTTACAATTTGACAGTCACATTCTTTATTGTTCTCTATTCATTGTCAATGTCCATCTCCCAACACTAGAATCCAATAGAGCAGGGATTTTCCTTCCAAGATATATAGAAGAGACTACCAGCATTAAAGAAAGGAGATAAACTTAAAATGGGCATACTAGTATCTAAATGTAGAATTCAACTTTCTAAAATGAAGAGATACATGCTTTTATCTTCTCTGGGGCCACTTAAATATATCACTCAGATACTAAAACATGGAAGGTCTTTGAAGCATCTGTGACAACATCCTTATCATACTGACTAAGCTGGATCATGCTGAAAGTTCATTCAATATATACTTTTTATAAGTTTAAAGTTTTGTTATATGGTCTAAGCTCAGAAATGTTCTGTAACTTGACCAATAGGTTTCTATAGAGCAGAAAATATAACATGTACAGTACATATTCTGTAATTCTTCACAAAATACCTAAGCTGTTGGAATTGTATGGCATGACTGAATATGCATGGAATAACAAATATAGTAGGTTTTCAGAATCAGGGCTACAGTGCACTTGAGGGATGTGACAAGTCTAAGCCCTTTGATAAACATCAAAACTTCATTCCATTATAGTTTACATTATTGTTTAGTTTTTATTGTCACACATTCAGAAACCGTTTATTGTTGGCCAATTTTTTTGATCTCCACATTGAGTTTCATGACTCTATATGGGAGCATGAGTCACAGTTGAAGAAGCTGGACTCTAAATCAGGATTTTCAACTCCAACATTTGTGCCATTGACACTCTTTTACATTACTTTCCACAGATTGCATATCTGCTGCAAATACTGTTGGACAATTATGAATTAATTTGTCTTCATATATTATTTGATTAGAAAGGAAGTACTCATGTTAAAATAGATAAAAAAATTATGCAGAGTTGGAAACACTTGTCTCAAAGGCTAGCAGCATGCACAAATAAATGTTCCTATTGGTATACAGTTTGCGAGACAAAGTGACATTTTAGACACAATTGAAAGAATTAGCTTGAGTGCTGTTTTCTGACTGTTTCATTAACAATTCAAAGACAGTGTTATTAATAATAAAGAAATGAATAATGGGATATTTTTACAGTACTTGTAAAGTTATAAATCTATTTTGAAACAATTAAATTGCTCAGGATGGAGTAACTACAACTCAAGTTTCTCTTCATTATGAACACCAAAAGCATTTTAAGTCCTATGATAAATACTAAAATGACACAAATAAGAAGCAGCATTGTATTTGAAATGGGTATTTTTAAAAATAGGGCAAGTAGACAAAAGAGACTCCCTGCTATGTATTAGAAAAATGCATGGCCCAGTCAAACTGCACAGTCACCACAATGACTGTATTTGCAAAGACTGTCAATGTCATCTGTTAGTGAGAAGACGGGCCTTGAGGCATCACGCAATTGCATTTACTATATACAATTTTGCCAGTATCTGCTAATTTTGAGCTATTTCTTATGTACCTACCTCACTTCTAGCACAAGTTTCTATGAATAAAGTCATGTATAAGCATGGCCATATCAGCCATGTTCATGACAACTTTAACTCAGAGATGAACAGAATTTACAGTAGGAGATCTTTTCCTTTTAATCAACTCTTATATTCCAGAACACACAATTACGACATAACAAAATGTATGAATTTTAAGATCATTATGTGGAACTGAAGTATGTGCATATAAAAAGCACAAATTGTATAATTTGTTTTACAGAAGGGTCAAAATTTTGCAAATAGAAGTTACAGTTAAGAAAAATCAGAATTGAATGATTTCTAATGGTATTTTGTGATTTTTCCTGGGAAAACTTGAACAAATGTGTCTTCACTTCCAGTACTCACCAATGACTCACTAAAGACTGTGCCAACCAAGGCTACATTGGTGAACCAACAAACTAATTGGAATTACTTACATAACCATTGATGAGCATGGGCATTCCAGACAAAGCTACATCAACTGAAAAGCCCTTCCTATCGGGGTGATGACTCACAAAAGTTTACATCCTAGTGCCCCCTGTACAATCATAGATTGCTTTAGAAAAACAGTCTCCCCAGCAATTGATCTTTGATTTGCCTTGGGGAAGATTTAGGGAAACTTTCAACTTTCTGAGCTTCTACAGTCTGTTAAGTCTCATGGGCTTCCTGAGACTTGTGTATTTCACAGATTTCTAAGACTCACCAGACTTTCTCCTCCATCCAATACAAAAAGCTTCAATGCAGAGGAACTAGATATGTAACTAATAGCAAATAGAGATGGAATCTTTGCCAAAAAAAGCATAAAATGTTACAAATACCGCATAGACAAATTCACACTAATTTTATATGCTTTATTGTTTTTTTGTGACTTTAATATCATGCACCCCAATCTCCCTCCCCTTTAACCCACCCTCCATCCTTGCAAACTCCCCCACAACAGAAAAAATAATCTTGATGTGGAAGCTGTAATGTGTCCCACAGTATACCCTTTGCTCGTTCTTTTTTGTTTATGAATGTTCATTGCAAAGACTCGTTGTTCTGGTATGAGGCCTCTGGCAGAAAGCTACTATTTCAACCCAGGAACCTCACTGAATCTCCTCTTCGCTATCACGTTGTTGCCCTGTGTCATAGCGATCCTGTAGTTTTGGATCTATAGGAGCAGCCGTCATGCACTCCAGCAGTTCCTTGACGGGGTAGTTGCTGTGGGTCAATTCAAAACGCTGGATCTGGGCCCGAGATGCATCTGATCTGGTCACCCTTCCAGTACTCCCACTATCAAATCCGCCGGGCTGGCTACCAGTAACCACTGCAACCAGGGCCAACGCTACCCCGCTGCTCAGGGAAGGTGCAGAACCTACTCTCTGAGTGTTTCAGATGGTGAGGGAATGGCCAGATTTCCCACTCTCATGACCCGGGACCCAGCTCTCCTGCCTGCAGTAAATGCCAAGGGATGAGGGAGGGGAGAAAGACAACTTTCCCTCATCTGCACCACTGCCTAGCAGAGACGCCCTCCAGACTAACTAACGTGCAACACCCATATCCAGGGCCTGCTCTACTGTGTCGCCCATGCAAGGTGCAGGGCCTGCTCTCCCAAGTGTGGCAGCAAGTGGGGGGCAGGACCTGCTTTCCTGTTTTTATGAGCTTTGGGGGCCAGTTCTCACACCCACCACCAGTGGTGAGGGCAAAGGAGAGAGGAAGGGATCTATGGCTTGCCAGTGCCACCTCACAGCAGACAAGAGACAGGCCAGCTCTGCCACACACACACCCTCAGGCCCTGGCCACCTGCAACCTCTACATCCAATGCTAGCTCTACTGTAGCACTAAAAAATTATTGGTTACCTTTGCAACATAGGGAATAACCTTTTGGAATTACGTCACTATTCTATATTTTGATCTGGGTGTTATTCATCCACTGAGTTTCATACTTTATATTGAAATCACTTAACTGTACATATAGCAAAGTAAAAAATATAAAAATTTCTAAGAACTACAGTGTATTCAACATCATAACCATCCTTTCATATAGACACTGTATTGGTACAAAATTATCTAAAATCTCTTAAATGACTTACGCAAGGTGACATCAAAAATCATGTATAGCCACTAATTCTGAATGCAGGGGCTGAACCTAATGGAAGTGTAACTACATAGATTTTTTTTTATATGAGTAGCTTCCTCATGTTCCTATTCTGACTTCCATAGAAAGATGAACTGTGAAAGAAATTGTAACTCAAGTAAATCCTTTCTCTCTTAAGTAGCATTTTAACAGACTATTTTATCATAGGAACAGAAATGTAAAATGGACAGTGACCTTAATGAACTTTCGAAGAAGAAGCTCTTCACATTATTTTCTCTTTGCTCTCACTTATGCTAGTTCACTTCATGGGGAAGAGTACATCTAGGGAAAAGAAAAGGCAGGAGAGAGCTGGGAGGAGTGAGGAAAGGGGGAACTGAGGTTGAGATATATTGGATGAAAGAACAATCTATTTAAAAAAAGAAAAGAAAAAAGAAGTCAGGAATAACTGCCACATTACTAGAAGACTTTCCTAGTGTCACCCTCTTAGGGCCCATGGATTTCCCTTCACACTGGCTTTCTACCTTACCGCGAATTGCCCCCAAATATTAATTCTAGTTACTAGTCCCCAAATTTTCTCTCTCCACCCACCCACCCCCAGCATAAGTACCATGAGACAGACCAGAGAGACTTCATCCAGCAACTGATAAAGGCAGATACAAAGTCTCTCCTTTAAATATTAGGTGGAGCTTGGGTCATCCTGCAGAGGAGGGGAAGGAAAAAATGTAGTACTCCATTGTGTAACTGTTCCACCTTTTTTTTTTTTTAATCCATCCTTCAGTTGAGTTATATTTGGATCACTGCTACTCTATTCACACGATCTAGGAAATTAGAACAGTAAATTACACAACAAGAGTATGGCCCACAGAGTATTTTTTATTAAATTTTTATTTGTTATATTAATTTCAGTCTATTCACTTTGTATCCGGATGTAGACCCCTCCCTCATCACCTCCCAGTCCCTCCCTCTCTCATCTCCTCCCCACCCCTCTCCAAGTCCACTGATAAGGGAGGTCCTCCTCCCCTTCCATCTGACCCTAGCTTATCAGGTCTCATCAGGAGTGGATGCATTGTCCTGCTCTGACAGGACTCAACTGGGATCACAGAGGCCATGTAGACTCCGAGGGTCTGACCTAGGTCCTCTGGTCCCAGCACATCCTGCAGGCAAGATAGATTCCGTGGCTGGTGTTCTCCTCTCTCCTTGTCTTGTTGCCAGTTCAGGCTCCACGCACCCCAGTCCCTCCTGTTCCCATTCCCACCTACTCCAGTCAACTTGGAAAATCCACTCTGTTTCGCCTAGCTTCACAGAGAGATCCCTGTGCCATACCCTCCCAAGCTCCGCTGTTACTTCAACTCTCTGCGCCTGTGGATTATAGCACAACTATCCTTTATTCTGCAGACAATGCCCATTTATAAGTGGGCATATACAATGTTTATCTTTCTGGGTATGGGTGACCTCACTCAGGATGATATTTTTCTGGTTCTATCCATTTACCTGCAAATTTTATTAAGTCATATTTTTCTTTTAACAGCTGATTAATATTCCATTGTGTAAATGTTCCACCTTTTTAAAAAATTAAATACACTTTATTCACTTTTTATCCCAGCTGTAGACCCCTCTCTCATTCCCTCCCAATCATACCCTCCCTCATCTCCTCCCATGCTCACTGATAGGGGCAGTCGTCCTCTTCTTCATTCTGACCCTGGCCTATCAGGTCTCATCAAGACTGGCTGCATTGTCTTCTTCTGTAGTCTAGTAAAGCTGTTCCCCCTCCTCAAGGGAAGGTGACCAAAGAGCTAAGCACTCAGTTCAGTTCATGTCAGGGACAGTCCTTGTTCCCATTACTAGGATACCCACTTGGAGACTGAGCTGCCATGAGCTACATCTGTGCAGGAGGTCTAGGTTATCTCCATGAATGGCCCTTGGTTGGAATATCAGTCTCAGAAAAGACCGCTGTGCTCAGTTTTTTTGGTTCTGTTGCTCTCCTTGTGCAGCTCCTGTCCTCTCCAGGTCATACTAACTCCCCCTTCTTTCATAAGGTTATGAGACTGTCCAAAAGTTTGGTTATGAGACTCAGCATCTGCTTCGATACTCTGCTCGGTAGAGTCTTTCAGAGGTGCTCTGTGGTAGGCTCCTGTCCTGTTCCCTGTGTTCTCCCTCTTTCGTTGTCCATCCTTTTGCCTTTTTGAATGAGGACTGATCATTTTATCCAGGGACCTCCTTCTTGCTTAGCTTCTTTAGGGGTACAGATTTTAGTATGTATATCCTATATTACATGTCTAATATCCACTTATAAGTGAGTATATGCCACGTGTGTCTTTCTGTTTCTGGAACACCTCACTCAGGATTATCTCTTCTAGATCTCTCCAGTTGTCTACAAATTTCATAATTTCCTTGTTTTTAATTGCTGAGTAGTATTCCATTGTGTAAATGTACCACAATTTCTGTATCCATTCCTTGAAGGGCATCTGGGTTGCTTCCAGATTCTGGCTATTATGAATAAAGATGCTACACACATGATTGGGCAAATGTCCTTGTTGTGTACGTGAGTACATTGTGGATATATGCCTAACAGTGTTGTAGCACAATTCCTAATTGTCTGAGAAAGCGCCAGACTGATTTCCAGAGTGGTCGTACAAGTTTACACTCCCACCAGCAGTGGAGGAGGGTTCCTTTTTCTCCACAGCCTCTCCAGCATGTATTGTCCCTTGAGTTTTATCTTGGCCATTCTGATGGGTGTAAGGTGAAATCTCAGTGTTGTATTGATTTCCATTTTCCTAATGACTAAGGATGCTGAGCATTCAATATTCCTATATTGAGAATTCTTTTTTAATATTTTTTTATTAATTACAGTTTATTCACATTGTATCCCGCAATAAGCCCCTCCCTCCTCCTCTCCCAATCCCACCCTCCCTCACCCTTATTTTCACATGCCCCTCCCCAAGTCCACTGATAGGGGAGGTCCTCTTCTCCTTCCTTCTGATATTAGTCTATTAGATCACATCAGGAATGGCTGCATTGTCATCTTCTGTGGCCTGGTAAGGCTGCTCTCCCCTCAGGAGGAGGTGATCAAAAAGCAGGCCAATCAGTTCATGTCAGAGACAGTCCCTCTTCCCATTACTATGTAACCCACTTGGACACTACACTGCCATGGACTACATCTGTGAAGGGGTTCTAGGTTATCTCCATGAATGGTACTTGGTTGGAGTATGAGTCTCTGGTAAGAACCCTGTGTTCAAATTTTCTGGTTCTGTTGCTCTCCTTGTGGGGTTAGTTTATTTACTTTGTATCCCAGCTGTAGCCCCCTCCCTCAAATCCTCCCATTCCCATCCTTCCTTCCCACATCTCCTCCCTGCCCCTCTTTAAGTCCACTGATAGGGGAGGTTTTCTTTCCCTTCCATCTGACCCTAGTTTATCAGGTCTCATCAGGACTGGCCCTAATGTCCTCCTCTGTGGCCTAGCAAGGCTACTCCTCCCTCAGGGCAGGGGGAGGCAAAGAGCCAGCCACTGAGTTTATGTCAGGGATTGTCCCTGTTCCCCTTATTAGGGAAACCCCCTTGGATGCTAAACTGCCATGGGTTACATCTGAGCAGGGGTTCTGGTTATATCCTTGCATGGTCCTTGGCTGGAGAATCAGTCTTAGAAAAGATCCCTGTGCCCAGATATATTTGGTCCTTGTGGGGCTCCTGTCCTCTTCAGGTCTTAATAACTCCCCCTTCTTTCATATGATTCCCTGCATTCTGCCCAAGGTTTGGTTATGAGTCTCAGTATCTGCTTTGATACACTGAAAGGTAGAGTCTTTCAGAGGCCTTCAATTCTCTGTTTTGTTCAGTACCCCATTTTTTAATTGGATTCCTTGATTTGTTGTTGCTTTTTATATTCTTGAGTTCTTTATAAATTCTGGATATTAGCCCTCTGTCACAGGGCTTTTCTGAGACTGATATTCCAAGCAAGCATGGAGATAAGATAGAACCCTTGCACAGATGTAGACCATGGCAGTTCAGTATTCAAGTGAGTTTGCTAGTAATGGAAACAGGGACTGCCTCTGATATTAAACCAGTGGCTGACTCTTTGGTCACCTCCACCTGAGGGGAAGCAGCCTTACCAAACCACAGAGGAAGACAATGCAGCCAAGCCTTATGAGACCTGATAGGCCAGGGTCAGAGCAAAGGGGAGGAAGACCTTCCCTATCATTAGATTTGGGGAAGGGCATGGAAGGAAATGAGGGAGTCAGGGTGTAATTTTTTGGGGAGGTGAGGGAGGAGGCAACAACTGGGATAAATTCTAATTAATAAAAAATGAATAAATTTTAAAAAATAAAAAAAATGAGTGCAGTTTACAACAGAAAGTTTCCAACAGAAGAATATCTAATGGAAAAGAAGCACATAAAGAAATGTTCAACACCCTTAGTAATCAGGAAAATGCAAATCAAATTGATGCTTAGATTTCATCTTACATACATCAGAATGGCTAAGATAAAAACTCAAGAAATAGCACATGCTGTTGAGGGTGTGGAGAAAGGGGAACCCTCCTCCATTGCTGATAGGAGTAAGAATTTACACAGCCATTTTGGAAATCAGTTTGATCATTTCTCAGAAATTTGGGAATTGATCTACCTCCAGACCCAGCTATACTATTCCTGGACATATGCTCAAAGAATGTTCCACCATACCACAAGAAATCCCCGCTCAACTCTGTTCATAGCAGCATTATTCATAACAGCCAGAAACTACAAACAACCTAGATGTTCGCCAGCTGAAGAATGGATAAAGAAAATGTGGTACATTTACACCATGGAATGTTACTCAGCTTTTTTTATAATAATTTTTAATTTTTTATATTAATCACAGGATATTTACTTTGTATCCCAGCAGTAGCCCCCTCCCTCATACCCTCCCAATCCCACCCTCCTTCCCTCATCTCCTCCCTGCCTCTTTCCAAGTCCATCCGACCCCAGCTTATCAGATTTCTTTAGGACTGGCTGCAATGTCCTCTTCTGTGGGCTAACAAGGCTGCTCCTCCCTCGGGGGAGGGGGAGTTGAAGAGCCAGCCATTGAGTTCATGTCAGAAATAATCCCTGTTTCCCTTACTAATGTACCCTGGATACTGAGCTACCATGGCCTACATCCGAGCAGGGGTTCTAGGTTATATCCATACATGTTCCTTGGTTGGAGAAACAGTCTCATGAAAGATCTCTGTGCCGTGATATATTTGGTGTTACTCAGCTTTTAAAAACAAAAATATAATTAAATTTGCAGACAAATGGATGAAACTATAAAAGATCATCCTGAGTGTGGTAAACCAGACCCAGACATGTGTATGTACTCACATGGTATGTTCTCACTTACAAGTGATATTAGTCATAAAGTACAGGATACCCATTCTACAAATCACAGACCCAATGGTGATAAGAAAAAGGAGAGCCCAAGTGGGAATGCATAAATCTCACTGAGAATGGGAAATAGATTAGATATCAGGGATGGTTGGAGCAACAGGACTGGGTGGAGGAGGGAGTTGAAATGGGAACAAGAGGGATGAATTGGAGGGAGGAGAAAGGGAGAAAGTACTGGAATAGATAACTGGATTGGAGACATCTCTGTGACAGCTAGAAACCTAGGACAATGGAAACTTCCAGGAACTTATCAGAGTAATGCTAGCTACAGGTGTTATGAAGCCTGAATAGTCATCTCCATTGAAAGGAGAAGAGGTGGAAATGATGTACAGGAAGGGATAGGTATTCTCAAGAAAGGTTATACACCTAAGGTGGTGGTGTAATTAATTTTTAATAAACAATTAATGTCTGGAAATAGGAGGAGATAAATGGAAACAAAGGGACTTCCACTTTAACATCCTACACAAACCTCAAGTTCCCATTCAGTAATTGATGGCTGCCTTCGTTGTTACATATGATACTTCTCTTTACCAAAATCATACTTATTTGGTCCTGGGCTTATTTACAACAAAGCTTCTTGAGGATTTTCAGCACTTATGGGTGTTAGGCTGTTATCACTAGCAGGTAGATCTTAAATTTCTCTCATGAGAACATCAAAGCAAGCTTTTCAATCTCCATTTTTATACCTAAAAGGATGTGTCACATGTGTAAGAATAATTAACAAGTATAAACTCTTGCATATAGAAGTGTGACCTGTCCACATAGCAAGAATTAAAGAGCCAAAAGAGTTTGTATAATTATTTTATTCTTGACATTCTGGACTTAAAATGACAAGGATCCTGGAAAGTGCTGTGTTCAGGAGTCTTATTTATGCATCCTTCATTCACTGTCCTTGTCATGAGTGATTTCTAAAAAAATCTTAAAAACTGGTCTCCACATCAGGTCATGAAATGATTTAGGTATCCATCCATCTCTGCACATATGTATGTACGTATATATGTACGTATGTATGTATGTACATATCACCTATCAGCTATCTATCATCTACTACCTATTATATCTATCAATAATCTATATATCTACTATCTATTTGTCTATTTTTATTATCTATCATCTATCTCTGCCTATTACCTATCCATGATTTATTATCTATCTATCCATTTACTTATCAATCTATCATCTATTCCTGTGATATAGATATATACCTATCAGTTATCAATCATCTGTCATCTATCTATCTATCTATCTATCTATCTATCTATCTATCTATCTATCTATCATTTTTCTGTCTATCTGACTGACTGTTAGTATGAATTACAGAGACAGGTAATAACAAAGAAGAGCAAGTAATAATCATTTTGCTACAAGTTGTACATTTATTTAACTCTGAAGTGTATATGGTCTGTGGCAGAAACATATCAGGCATGGACAGTGTTTTATAAGGAAACTCTAGTTGTGGAAACAGCAGGTGTTATCAATAAAAGCTGTACCATCTTCTGTATAACTGTGTGATTAATCAAGTGCTTCCAAGCCCATGGAATAATGTCAGATCCCTGTTAGCAGCCAGAAAGAAGTCTTTTTTTTTTCTTAGAAATCTTTGATTTATTTTTATTAGTCTAGAAATATTAACATCAACTGAAAGCAGGTCTTGGAATAAATGCTTATCTAATTGTCCAATATAACTAAAGGACAGTAAACATTATAAATTACACTTATGGAGAGAGTATGTTCTACTCCTTTAAAATATTTTATTTTTCTATTCAACAAAATTTTAAATATTGATATGACTTATGATTACTTAACCATATAGATATGTATAATTCTGAATGTTATGGATGTTCCAACACCATATAAAAAGTA
>REGO01001207.1:74523-93236 GCA_010120015.1 Rhombomys opimus
TTCTTGACCTAATATAGGGCAACATTTTCCACAGCATAATGTAACAGAGATGGTGATGCTTTGTTCTTCAATTTACTTACATATCACAAAAATGGTCCATTCCTGACATAGAGCCAAAACTGGATACATTTTATATATATATATATATATATATATATATATATATATATATATATACATGTATATATATATATATATATGTGTGTTATTTTAGGAAAACACAACAGTAGCCACTTTGTTTGTATCCACGTGTTTAGATTGTGATTAGATTGTGGAACCTTGAGGCAATTATCATTTATACATCTTCAATTTCCCTGTCTTTGCTCTACATAGCAAAAGAAACACTTTTATGCTGAAAAAGAAATAAATACATGTCTATATTATGGATTAATTATATGATACATTTGAGTTGCTTTGGTGGTTGTTACCTTGTCAGTTCGTCAGAGGTGTGTATGTGTGTGAGTTGTGCCTTCTAAAACAGCATGTGACTCATCTCCCACTGCTCATACTCATGTGCTTCAGAGATGTAAATCCAGTTTCCTCCATGAAGAGGATATGGCTTCCCTTCCCTTTCTTAGTTCACTTCTGTTGGAGGTTGTTCTGATGTATGTTACTGGCCCTCAAGATCTGGGTACACCTATCCCTGTTATGTAAACCTGCCTAGTTGGCTGATTAAACAACTTAAATCTGGACAGGACAGAATTGGGTAGGCATGGCTTAAGTTCTTTGGCTTTAGAGGACAGGAGAATCATGGGAAACGAATGGGAAGAGAGAAGGAAGGGGAATGCCATGATGGTAATGAGTTAGGTGAAGAAGGAACCATGTTGGCTGGGAGGAAGTACTCCAATAATGGCATGAAAAGGCCCAGATGAAGAACAATCAAGTCCATTGTGGTTACAGATGGAAGGTAAAGCAGATGAGGATGATTAAGGTGGATGGCATTGGATGGGCTGGGAGGTGGATGGTGAGGTTATTGAGACAGCCTAGGTAAAATACCTGCCAGAACCAAGGTAAATAAGGTAATTATAAAGTATAACAGTGTCTGTGTCTTATTATTTGTGAAAGAGGGCTAGATAATACCTCTGTAATAATCTTAGGACTGATAATAAACATTACGTAGCCTATTACTCATTTTTATTTTCTACAACACACTTCTTTCTTTCCTCACCTTTCCTTCATTTTCTTTCTCTCATTCTCTTCTTCCTTCCTCCCTCCCTTCTTCCCTTCCTTCCTTTCTTTCTTTTCCTCTTCCTTTCCTTCCATTCTTTCCCTTCCTTCTTTTTTGTTCCTGTCTTCCCCTTCCATCTTTTCCCCTTCTCTTTACTTCCAAATCCCTTCCCTATTCTTTCTTTCAACATCTCCCCCCTCTTCTTTTTGTCTCCTTTAACCTTTTATTTTCTTCCTCTTCTTCTTGACCATCTCCTCTGCCTCCTCCTTCCTACTTCCTACTGAGACATAAAGAGACTACTTATTAATGGAAGTTTCCTGAATAAACTGCATTGAGAAGAACAAAAAAAAAAATCAGAAAGAAGGAGAGGAGGACCTCCCCTATCAGTGGACTTGGGGAGAGGAAGGAGGAGAGGAGGGAGGGGCTTATGGGGGGATACAAAAGGAATAAAGTGTATTTAATAAAAGTTAAATAAAAAATTAAAAAAAGAGAATACTTATTAATGCTCTCAAATCTTAGGACAATTCTCCTTTTTCTCAATACACATATATTAATTATACCTTAATCTTTTCTAAAACATTAACAATTAGTGAAAAGCTGTTTCAATATTTATAAAAAAGAAACCTGTGGTGTTATAATTGGTAGAAAGTGGAGGAAGCCCTGAATAAGTTAAGTCTTGAGTAAATTCGTACCTGTTGACGTGGGCAGAGTTGAGGTGGACGTGGTGGCACCTGCCTATAATCCCAGCACTCAGAGAGGCAAAGACAGATGGATTACTGTGAGTCTGCAGTCAGTCTGGTCTACAGAGGAATATAGGACAACCAGGGCTACATAAACAAACTCTGTCTCAAAAACAATCAATTAAACAAAGACAAAACAAAACAAAAAGACAAAGGTATAGTCATGTTGAGGACTGAAATGCCTCATGCCACCGGGATGAGAGGTTTAAGACAGATGGTAAACTCTTTTCAGTAGTCCAAATATGATTGTTTATGAATAATTGAACTGTGTGTACAATGACTAATAAGTGCAGCTTTCTACTCCCAGATGTTTACAGTTTGTGAATGTTCAGCAACAAAGTCTTCCTACTGAGACTAGCTGACCTCTTTTTAATAAACACTCTGTATTTTCTGTTTTCTATTAGTTGTAGATACCCACCATCATAGGTAGCTTATCCTGCCTGAACCCTGCTCTACTGTACATGTACTTATATGTCTATTCCTTTTCATTCTTTTGATGCCCCCAGTCAAGATTGCAGAAACCAATCAGAATTGGATGCTGCATAGGGTATAAAATAAGATCACTATGTAATTTAGCTAAGCTCTGGTATATCTGGACCAAAATCTGTACCTGTCTTTCTTAGTGGCTAATAACTGTCACCCATGCTGTGAAATTGCCAAAAAAGGGTAAAAATTTAGTAATACTGTTTTTTTGTTTTGTTTTGTTTTTAAACAGTGTCAGTTTACTTTAAGCTATATTTCTATGGGGCTAAAATATGGCCAGGGGGCATGGGTGAAAATGACTACTCTATGGACCTGATGACCTGAATGTATTCCTCAAAACTCATATAAAGGAAGGCTGGCTTGACAGCCATTTATAATTCTAGCACACCTACAGTAAGGTAGGAAAGGTAACCTACCTTTGAGCCTTGATAGCATAGGACAACAGAAAAACTAAAAGAGATCCTTCCAGAAAACAAAGAAGGAGAAAAACAACTCCATTGGAAATACCACCTCTACATGTGTACTGTGGTATGTTTGTGTTCTTGAAAGCTCTCTCTCCATCTCTGCCTCTGCTTTTCTCTCTTTTTCTGCCTCCCTTATTCTCACATATACACAAAATAGATTAATTATTTTTAATTAATTACTTTTTATTTATTACAGTTTATTCACTTTATATCCCAGCTGTAGTCCCCTCCCTCATCCTCTTCCAACCCCACCCTCCCTCCCTCTTCTCCTCATATGACCCTTTCCCAGTCCACTAATTTTAAGGATATATACAGTATATGTAAAGCTAAAACTATCAATAGAATTTAATAGTCAAACAAGTTATACTTTGTAAAAGCATTGGGACATTTATTTAATCATCCCTTGACTCATTCTAAATATTGTATTAAATAATATGGAGATAATGCTGAATGAAGGAAGGGATTGTTTGAGAGTTCATACAGGTTTATCTCTCCGTGTTGGTTTTCAGTCTATTACTCTGTCATGTGGAAAATGCAGTAAATCATAAGACTGAAAAAAAAAAAAAAAAGACACTCATGTGGTTTTGGGTGTCAAAGCTTCCTGTTCTGTTATGGATAAGGAAGCCATCTTTAACTTGATTCTGTATGATTCTCTGCTGCTTTTACAATGTTTTGACCCTGAAATCAGATACAGCTACCACCTATGGGGAGCCTAAGAGGCTGTTGTTCTGAGCTAAGAGTAAGAGGATCTTCCCATCAAAAATAGTTGCTTATGAAAATTAAGAGTTGATTTTTACCTTGGACAGAAGCTAACCTAAAATTTCAGTAACCAACTCTCAGAATCATTTGGCACCTAGGCTTACAGATTTTTTTTTAAATCAACTCTAGCATGGGTTTATCACTTCAAAAGTATTGACTGGGCTCTATGATGTCTGTGTTCCAGAAAATATAATAAAAAGGTGTTTTGTTTTGTTTTGTTTTGTTTTGTTTTGTTTTGTTTTAAGAAAAAGACTGGAGTTCCTTTAAAATAACATCGAAAGCCCTCCCTAATATTAGTCATATATACTTCTTTGACCCATATCCCTACATGAGACAGAAAATGTGACTTTGGTTTAGTTCCTTACCCTTCTCCTTTAACTTCCTGAATTTATTTGCTTTCAGTAAGGTGGTGAGGAATGGAAGTGTTTGGCTGTGCTTCTGCCATAGTAGAAATTCTCCATTCAATGTGTTAGGGACTGCTTCTGCTCATCTCCAGTGGGCCACACACTGCACTGGGCTGTAGAAACAGCAATGGAAGCATGATTGGCCCATGCTGCACAGTATATGACAGCAGAAGTAGGAATAACTGGTTTCCTGATATATACTATAGAGTTAGGAAGAAAAGACAATATCAACAGAGTTAGATGCCAAGTGATTTCTGGGAACCTTGTGTCCTTCAAAGACGGTACAAAATCAAAACAGCCAGTAAGATTATTATGCCAAACTCCACAAATATTCCCTCAATCATTTCTCCTAAATTTTTATTTGGTTTTCCAAAGGGTAGATTACAATCATAAACTGAATAATTTTATTGCTCTATTTTTTAACCTCTAAGTATTATTTTGTAGTAGAGTGGTTATTGTTCTGGATTCTTTATTTTCTCTAGTAACAGTATACAACAAGACTGCATTATAAGTAATTTTTCCAGACCTTGCAACAGGGTTTATAAAACGCTTTTCTTATTCCAGTGAAAGGCTTGGTCATGCGATTTGATATGGCCAATGGCATGCCAGTAGACAATGCTGCAGAGCCATTAAGAATGTTTATGTGGTTTGCCTTCTCCTCTTATGCTCCTGCCATCTGCTGTAGGAATGTACCCTGGGTAGCTGCGGGTCACAGAATGAGGAAACATGTTGAGCAGCTGTGAGCATACATATAACCAAGAGCCAAACTACATCAATCAGAGCAGCATTACTGCCAACCCAGACAGTTGAGAAATAAACTCATAAGGCAGTGAAATTGGAAATTATTTATTACACATGATCATTACTGCAACTACAAGGCTCTTGTTTTCTCATTTATATCTTATTTAATGTTTTTGCTATTGCACATGCCATACTTATTTTGCAAATAAGTAATTGTGATAATTGTAAGTTATATGGCAGAGCTGAATCATAGAGCTAAGTAATAGAGAAGAAAGAGAAATATGTTAAAGTCAGGGAACACCCAAGTCACACCTTTCTAGTTCTTCAGATAGCATGTTTTACATCTTGAGCTGCCCTTTGTAATGGAGCTATAACAATAATTATAGAAATGAGTACATTAAAAGTGCCTTTATCTAGAAATGGATATACCCAATTTTCTGTTATGTGAGCTCCAGTAGATCTGCTTCTATAGGAGACCTTTGACATGAGAACATAACAAAGGTATAATCAGAACTGAGAAGGATATTTATTATAGAGACAAGCGAGATGGCTGAAAATGATAAGGCATTTGTTACTATCCTAATGAGCTGGATTTTAGCCCTGGTAGACACATCATGGGATGAAGGAGAGAAACAAGTTCTGTGAATGGCCCTCTCTCTTCCATACATGAGCCATGCCATTCCTCTGTCTTTGTACATACACAAGAAAAAAATATTTTTAAAGCACATTGATTTACAAATTGAGAAATAGGCAAAAGCCAGGTGAATTGAAACCACAGAAACAACAATAGACAACTATTTCTTATTTCTGAGATCACAAGTACTGATGCTCAGAAGCAATATACTTACAATGGCCATGTAGACCAATTTCAAGATAAAAACTGGCTTAAAAGAAAGCTGTGCAAAAGAAGTCTGAGCCAAGAGAGCCAATCAGAAAGACAACATTAAAATTTTGCAGGTTGTGGTGGTTATAGTTGGAGCTTTGAATCTACTTCATCATGTTTTTCCCTCTGTATGTGAAAACTGTTCTATAAATTTGTTGTAAAAATTAAAGACACACGCAGTATATACTCATTTATAAGTGGATACTAGACCTATGAGATAGGATAAACATAATAAAATGTGTACACCCAAAGAAGCTAAGTAAGAAGGAGGTCCCTGGATAAGATGGTCAATCCTCACTCAGGAAGACAAATGGATGGATTTTGGAAGAGGAAGAAAACAGGCAACAGGACAGGAGCCTACCACAGAGGGCCTTTGAAAGACTCTACCCAGCAGAATATCAAAGCAGATGCTGAGACTCATAGCCAAACTTTAGGCAGAGTGCAGGGAATCTTATGAAAGAAGGGGGAGATGGAAAGATCTGGAGGCAACAGGAGTTCCACAAGGAGAACAACAGAACCAAAAAAACCTGAGCAGTGTTCTTTTCTGAGACGGATACTCCAACCAAGGACCATTCATGGAGATAACCTAGAACCCCTGAACAGATGAGCCCATGGCAGCCCAGTGTCCAAGAGGGTTTCCCAGTAAGAGGAACAGGGACTGTCTCTGACATGAACTCAGGGGCTGGCTCTTTGATCACCTCTCCCTAATGGGGGAGCAGCCTTGCCAGTCCACAGAGAAAGACAATATAGCCAGTTTTGATGAGACCTGGTAGAGTAGGGTCAGATGGAAGGGGAGGAGGATCTCTCCTATTAGTGGACTTGGAGAGGGGCATGGGAGGAGATGAGGGAGAGAGAGTAGGATTGGGAGGAAATGACTAAGAAGGATACAGCTGGGATACAAATAAATTAACTGTAATAAATAAATAAATTAATTAATTTAAAAAATATAAATATATGATCCCAAGGAGACTTCCTTCAAACCACACACTTTACTATCAAAATGTTTTAAAATAACAACTGTTTTTTTTTTGGTCTGATGATTTTTAATAGTTTGATGTTTGTTGCCAATGAAAGGTACTTTAATCCAATGTGAAAAAAAAAAAAAAGAAAAAGAGAAAAAAGAAAAAGAAGAAAGAAAAGTGGCAGGTGTCCTTTTCCTTGAAATACATAAGACCAACACTACTATTTACACACGTAAAAAGATTTTATATTCATTTAAGTAAGCATCTTCTTTATGGGATATTGAATGCTGCAAAGAGTTCCAATGCTTGATGATCCATAAATTACAAAAACATACTTGAAGAAGCATTTCTGTTCTTGTCCTAATTTTGATCTTAAACACAAAACCAATTTTGAAATCAGTCAAGTCAAGATTTAAACACCTAGGAAATCTCAAGTTTTTGTTTTTGTTTTTGTTTTTTATCTGTGGAAACCTTGTCTGAGAGATACTTTTCTCTTCCTCTCACTTCTGTTCCACTGCAGACACCAGAGGTAATGTGGCCACACTGGACAGAAGAGGAACTCAGTCCCAGCGCCACCAGAATCTCGGTGGTTTCACTCACCCTGAGGTACACATGACTGGTATCGTTTGAGGTTATATACAGGAGCCCTCTTGATGGATGAAGAAACACTTCAGCAAAGCAACCATTATTTGTCCACAGGAACAGTGAAAACAATCATATATATATATTTAACAAATCAAATATGAAACTAACACCATTCATTTTTTTCCAAACTTGGTTTTGTACTTATGCAAATTGCTTGTCTTTTATAGATTTAATAGTAACCATAATGAAGCAAGTGATTTTACTGTCATTACGAGTAAAAAAATATTTTTACAGATGATTACCAGTGCATTATTGAATGTTTAACATTATTGTGTAAATATTAAAAAATGCTCTCTATCCAAAGTTCAGCTGCTTTCTTCTATTCAAATCATATTGTCAATTACATTTCTCCCCAGTTTAAGCAAATTCATACATTCAACAGGGTTACTTCCTCTTGCTTTCTTTGTTTTCTCTCAATCTATGCTGAATTATTTAGGGATCTCCTGAAAATGTTGATAACTGATACCTCAAGGAACTGAGATATGTTTGTATAATTGAACATTTCTCAAAAGATGTACAGAAGACTTTGGGAACCATTGCCCACAGTTGAAATTATACCTCAGAAAGATATTACTGGGAGACAGTAAGGAAAGGAATACAACCAGGGAATCTGTATTTAAAACAGGTCAGATTATAATGTTGTATAATCAGTGTTGAGACTAAAGAGCCAGCAAGGGCTCCAGAGAAGTTAGGAAAGACAAAAACCTTAAATATTTCAAGACCACATGTGAAAGAAACTCGAATCTTACAGACATGAAATTAAGTGATGTATTTAAGTATGACACTCTTTTTCATTCCAAATGTAATTCTGATAATTTTTTACTTATTGGAATGATTTGATTTACATGTCAAATGACTTAAAACCATAAACTTTTCTCATTGAGTTTTTTTTCTTTATTAATTACACTTTATGCACTTTGTACCCCCCCTGTGGTTCCCTCCCTCCTCCCGTCCCAATCCCTCCCTTCCTCCACCCTCTGCATGCATGCCCCTCCCCAAGTCCCCTGATTGGGGAGAACTTCTTTTTCTTCCTTCTGATCTTAGTCTATTAGGTCTCATCAGGAGTGGCTGCCTTGTCTTCTTCTGTGGCCTGGTAATGCTGCTTCCTATTTTTATTGTAGTCTACTAATTTTTTTAAAAAAATAAAAAATTCTCTTTATAAATCCATCCAGATTAATCAAGGGGTTGATATTCTTTCTAGATTTTGATAGTCCCAGATTGTCTTATCGCTGTTTCTAGTTTTCACTTATCTTGTAAAAGGCAATTGAAGTTATTTATAGCAAGTTACTCTCTACACAATATCTGCTCCCTGTTCCTAGAACAGAAAATCCTGCCTTTTTGTTCCTGGAAAACTACAAATAGAGATTTTAAGTGGAAATGGCTTCGGTATTTTAAACTCTTCATCTGTGTGGAACCCAGCAATTGTCTCTTCATATGAATAAATAAAAGATATCTCTCTGTTTTTCTGACTCTGTCTGTCTATGTGTCTGTCTGTCTGTCTCTGTGTATGTGTGTGAATTGTATCATGGTAACATATTCCCAAATATTTTAATTTCACATGCCATAGAGCTAGTTATGTTAGAATAAGTGGGAGATTTGATGCCATCTGTCAGGTTCTTTAAAATTTATTTGTATTAATTAATTCAATTTACATCTCTGTCATAGCCCTCTCCCTGTTATCCTCTCAGTCCCACCCTCCCTCCTGCATCCCCTCTTTCCTATTCCTCAGACTAGGGGAGCCCCAGCACTCAGACACCGGAACTCATCTATTCACATGAGGACTGAGTTTTTCCTCCTCTCCTGTGACCTGAAGTCATCAAAAAGCAGAAAACATAGTCCATGTCAGAGATATCCACCACTCTTCTAACTTGTGTGTCAACAAGAAGGCTAAGATGCCCATTGGACTTATCTTCTTGGGGTCTGTCCATTGTAGTATGTCTATTCTGTACTATATGACTAAAATCTGCTTGATCTGCTTGCAAGTGAGTATATTCAAGGTGTGTCTTTCTGGTTCTGTGTTACCTCACTCAGGATGATCATTTCTAGTTCTATCCATTTGCATGCAACTTTCATGATTTCCTTATTTTTAATGGCTAAGGGGTATTGTATTTATTTTTCTATTGCCGTGATAAGAAACCATGACCAAGGCAATGTATACAAGAAAGCATTTAAATGCACTTACAGTTTCAAAGGGTTAGAGCCAATGGTCATCATGGCAGGTAGCATGGCAGAATGTCAGCAGGCATGGTGCTGAAGCAATAGCTGAGAGACTGCACCTTGATACACAAATAGGAAGGAGAGAGAGAGAGACAGAGAGAGAGAGAGAGAGAGAGAGAGAGAGCTGGGAATGATAAGTGCTTTTGAAACCTTATAGGCCAACAAGCCAAGCCTGCCAGAAGACCACTTAAGCTGCCCACAGACCTTCTCTGATCTCTGTTTTCCTCTACACCCAATTATCAGGGTTGCCCCTAACATTGCAGCAGAATGACAGCTGTACCCTCTCCTTGCTCCTGACCATTCCTCTTGTGGCTCCCATCACCACCCATCCCATTCCTGCCTTCCTTCCCTGCCCTCTTACAGTACATAGCATCTCCAAACTCAGGTGTCTGACACTCTTTTCTCAACATATGCTACCCTTACCAGATGATCAGGTAGACTGTTCATGGAGACCTTCTCCATCCTCTATGTTTCCCCAGACACAACCCTCACAGTCCCCCTTGGTGATGCATAACACCATCTTCCTCTGACCTTCCCTTCCTCCATCCTCTAACCCCAGCACAAGCTAAATAGCCCAAGCAAACAGGCAACACAGGCATCACACTCTCTGAAAATCCAGAGAAGGCACAGAAATATGTATTGGAAATAAAACAGACAGGTTCATCAGTGTAACTGTATTAAAACATAGATATAAATCCAGACACTTATGAGCATGTGGTTTTTGATAAAGATTCCAGAAATACACATGGCGGGGGGAAGCATCTTTAACAAATGGTCCTGGTCAAACTAGATATCTGTATGTGGAAGAATGCAAATATGCAAATAGATACATATTTATCACCCTGAACAAATCTCAAGTCCAAGTGGATCAAAGGTCTCAACATAAAAACAGACAGACTAAGCCTGATAGGAGAGAAGGTGCAGAAGAGCCTCAAATGCATTCACACAGGAGACCACTTCCTGAGCAGAACACCAATAGTGCAGGCACTAAGATCAACAATTAATATTTGAGACCTCATGAAAGTTGCAAAGCTTCCGTAAAGCAAAGGACACTCTCCGTGGAACGAAGTGGTAGCCTACAGCTGAGGAAAGATTTTTACCAACTCCAGATCTGATAGATTGCTAATATCCAAAATATATAAAGAACTCAAGAAACTAGACACCAAAAACCAAATAACCCAATTTTTAAAATGGGATACAAATCTAAACAGAATTTTCAATAGAGGAATCTTAAATGGCTGAGAAATGTTCAACATCCTTAACCAATAGAAAAATGCAAATAAAACTACTTTGAGAATCCAAATTATCCATGTCAGAAAGGCTAAGATCAATAACACAAATGACAGTTCACAGTGGCAAGGGTGTGGAGCAAGAGGAGCAATCCTCTATTTGTTGATTGGAGTACAGTCTTGTGCCTCCACTAAGGAAATCAATATGGTGGTTCCCCAAGAAATTGAAAATCAATTGGTCTCAAGACTCAGATATGCATCCTTGGACATATACCCCAAGGACATTCCATCCTACCACAATCACAATTGGTCAAGTACGTTTATTGCAGCTTTTTTCTTAATAGCCAGAAATGGGAAACAATTAAAATGTTGTACATTTACACAATTATTCTCCTGTTTTTTTTTTTTTTAAGATATTACAAACTTTGCAGGCAAATGGATGAAACTAGAAAAGAAATTCATCCTGAGTGAGGTAACCCAGACCTGAAAGACAAATATGGCATGTATTCACTTATAATTGAATATTCGCTGAGGACTCCTAATAAAAGAGGATATGGAATCCAAATTGTCCATCTTTTCTAGCCAGGAAAGGCTTTCAATGGTGGGACTGGGTTGCGTTTGTTAAAGCTGTTGTCCAAGAAGGTACCATGGAGATCATGAAACAAACCAGTCTGATGGTAGGACAGAAGTTCGCTGTCTGAAAACTTAGAGCAGGCCCCATAGATGAAGATGTCCACACAACTCATTAAACATAAAGAGGGTGAACTGGTGCCTGCCTTTACCTTTACATTCTAAGCATGTATCTAGTTGGAGTAGGAAGGCAGTCGGCAGGCTACAGAAAAAAAAAAAAAAAGAAGAAAAAGAATCCTTGGCAACAATCCAACCACAAAACTCTCAACCTGTACTCTGTCCTGCCTGCAAGACCTGCTGAGGTAGTAGTGGCCAGAACATGAGAAGGGCCGATCAGTGTCTGATTGAGGTCCATGCCACAAGAGGGAGGGCAGGTCCTACACTGCTTAGCTGTCAGGGAACCAGAGACTGGATAAGACAGCCTAGAGATGAGGGTAGAAACAAACAGGACTGGCAAGAAAATAATCAATAAAATTATTCTAATGATATACTCCTATATTCAGAGATTGGTGCCTTGTCCAGTTGTCACCAGAGAAGCTTCCCATATCAGCAGATAGAGGTAGGTGCAGAGATCCACAGCTAGACATGTTGTGGACAGAGAGTCTAAAAGAGGTCTCCACCAGGTCTTTACCCTCAGAGATCGGAAAACCCCACCAAAAGCAAGAGGTCTGTAGGAGTGAGAGATGACGGAGGAGATGAGGAGAACATGTCCCACTGAGCCAGCTGAGCAGGTTCATACGGGCTCTGCACCGGGTCCTCGGCATACCAACTGTTAGCTCGGTAGTTTTGTGGCACCCCTTATAACTGAAATTTGTTGTGTCTTTGACTCTTTTGCCTGTTCTTAGGATGTTTTTCTCCTATTGTTTTGCCTTGTCCAGCCTTGATATGAGAGCTTTTTGCCTTGTCTTGCCGAATCTTATTTTCTAATGTTTGGTTATTGTTTATTGGAGGCTCTATCTTTTTAAAGGAAACTAGAGTTGGAGTGAATCTGGAGGAATGAGGAGGTGGGGGAGGCTAGAAAGAGTGGAGAGAAGGGGAAACTTGGTTGATGTGTATATTTTTCAATAAAGAAAAGATAAAATCAAAATTCCAAGCAAAAATAAATAAGTAAATAACTAAATACATTTACACCATAATTTAATTGGTTATTTGGGAATTTTACATCATGAACCCTGATCACACTCCCTTCCTAGTCCCTCAGGCTTTATTGCTTACATTTTGCTACTGAAAAAACAAAATCCTCCCTCCCCCACCTACCCACCTCAGCACATCAACTCTGTCAGGACTGTATGCATCCTCTACCACGGTGGTCTGGCCAGGCAGCCCCACTAGGAAAAGTGATTTAAAAGCATGCAAGAGGGTCCTTGTCAGAGACAGCTCCCACTTCCTTTACTAGAAGGTGCAGGTTGCACGTGGCAAACTCTCCTCCCCTTTTCTGAGGGGGAGGAGAGAGATGTAATAGGAAAGAAGGAAAATAGGTGGAACTGGGAGGAGAGGAGGAAGGTGGCTATTATTGAAATGTAAATTGAATAAACAAAGGAATAAATAAACAAATAAAGAAATAGTATGTCAAAGAGATAACTGAAAAAACAAACAAACTAAAACATATTTCTCCAAAATCCCAGTCATTCAGTTTTACCAAAAAGACTCAGGAACAGAAGCTGGGGTGAAAACCTGCTAATTCAGAGAGGCAGAGAAAGCACCCAGTTCATCTCCCACTTCAGTCAATTGCCGAGAAGGAAAAGGCCTAGATCACCTGACAGCCCTGGAGAAAAAAAAATCCAAAAGCTAAAAAGTTCCTTCTTCTTCTCCATGCTATTTTAAATACCCTTCCACTCAAAGTCGCTATTTTTTGTTAATCCCTATCCTCTGGTTACTTACTCCACCTCTTGACCTAGGGCTAATATTAAATCCTGAGTACAGAAAGCTCTTCGCCTAAAATTGTGTGCTAGGGCTGAGGCACACCATAATCGTCTGTTTACAATAAGCAAACAGTTCTTGGATTAAAGGTATGTGTTAGGGCTGAACCTCACCAAACAAAAAACAGGTTTTTCCAGTTCACAATCTGGGGGGTTAAAATGGGACCAAATATCCTGCAGCACCTATACTCACTGCAGCATGGTCAAACTCCCAGTGGCCAGCACCTTAAAGAAAACTGAATCCTTCTCCACCAGCACCCCAGAAAAAAGTCATCAGTTGTGGTGAGCTATACTTCAGCACCTTTATCTTATCACAATTTTAAGAGTTCTCTTCAATGGCTTTCTGTTTAGACTGCTTTGTTTCGGGGAGGAGCTGGGGGGTGTAGGGGTTGCCACAGAAACCTTGTTTCTTTTCTCAACTGTGAGTCTGCAGTCAAACCACTTCAAAAGTACCTTCCTTGCCATTTACAGCAAGGGGCCACAGGGTTTATGGACATCCACATGGTCTCTGACATCAGCATGGTTTCTGGTGGCAGTATGACCATGCATATCAGCAGGCTTAGACCCAAACATGACCCTCAAAGGCAACAAGGGTAAAGGACATCAACAGAAATTTAGGTGGCAACATAGACCATGGATATTGTACGGCCTTCAGTGGTAACATGGGCCACAGACATCAACACAATCCCCTGCTACTGTAGGACCACAGACATCCACCTGAGCCTCAGACGTCAACATAGCCTGGGGCAACAGACCTTAATTCTCAACTTGTCCTCCAAAGGAGCATGGACCTTAAAGGTCTCTTGAGGAGGTCCAGTCCAGAAAATGGGTTGTCAGCACATCTCTGTTCCAACTCTCCCCAACCTGCACTCACTGCTCTGTTCCTCCATCTTCCCCACCTCTCTGTCACATATTATATTTGTATGTAATAGTAACATTGGAAACTGCAATACATATATGTATATATATATATATATATTTTTTTTTTCTCCAAACATCTTTACATGCAAATATTCATTGCAATGAATCAGTTGCAATCTTTGGTCTGGTTCAAGGCTTCTGGTTTCTGAAGCATCATAAATACTTGAAGGCTACTGAAACTGAAACTCCTCTAAGGTATCCTGCTGTTGCCCAGAGACAGGGTGAGGCTGAGGCTTGGCAGGATGTCCCAGGCGTGGATTCTGTGCGAGCTCCTGGATGCTGCCCAGAGGCTGCCTATACTGGATTTTTGTGATTTTAGAGGGAGAGGACCCTATCAGGGGAAACAGCATGGGCCGCAGTCCTTGTTCTCTGTGCTGGCCACAGGGCATGGATGTTGTGCTCCGCTGCCTTGTGCAGCCACAGCGGTTCCATGCTGGAAGCTTGCTAGAAGTCCTAGCTACCACCTCTCCTCCAATTCCATATTGACCTGTGTCTGCAGACTTTCCTGACGGCCACACATTTCCTTTTGATCCAACCCCATAGCTCTTCAAGCATGACCTCTGTGTTTGCAATCTACTGGTTGAGAAGAGAGGCGAGGGTTTATATTACTATATTACATACAGAGGGAGAGAGAGAGAGAGAGCAGAGACACAGACACAGAGGCAGAGACAGAGAGACAGAGAGAGACACAGATGGAGACAGAGAGAGACAGACAGAGTGCCAACACTGCGCTGCTCTCTTTTGCCATCTTTTCAATTTCATGAGTCCACTTTTTCCCATATGTGTGTGTGTGTGTATGTGTGTGTGTGTGAAATCTCTATAGAGCCTGATTCTTGGACCCTCCCTCCTCTCTTCCTCATCCCACCCTCAAGCCACTCCTTTCCCCAACTTCCCTCCTTCTTCTCAGAGAAGTGGATGTCCCCAAGGGGTACCAACCCTCCCTGACACCTCAAGTCACAACAGGACTAAGCTCATCCTCTCCTGTTGGGACATGACAAGGCAGCTGAGCTAGCAGAAAGGGATCCAAAGGCAGAGAATAGAGTCATAGACAGCCCTTGCTACAGCTTTAAAAAACAGCATCTTCCTATAAGACCTGTCCTTTTCCTCTTTCTTCCAGAGATAGAGCATACAGTGCAGACTCCTTTTCCACCGGTGAGCCATCCTTCAGAGCCTCTAGGTGTCTCTCACACTCCTTGGAGCTCTAGAGCTCTGCAGTGAATGTGAGCAGGCACCTGCCACATCTTTGTGTTCTCAATAAATAAACAGTTTTTAAAAAGAAAAAGAAAAGAAACCTCAAAGTCCATCCCTAGTGATAGAGCTCCTCCACACCTAACATTTCTGAAAGAGTTCTACGAAGGCTGCACTAAGTATTTGAACCTGGAGCCTGTGTGAATCATTTACATTCAGACCATAATCCCTTTCGTTTTTGTTATGCAACAACCGATTTCTACTCAGCTCCTGCCTCTCCAAGCCTGTGGTCTTACACAAAACAACACTTTCTAAGGGTTATTGAAAAGCGAGGAATGTGGTGGAGAAGGCAGGGTTTATTAATTACAAAGGAGCAGATCAAGGACTAGCTCACATTATTTTCTGGAGTTTCTGTGAAGCATGGGAGTCAGGCTCAGGATTATTTCTTTCTAACTGGAGAGAACAAGTGCATTGGAGAGACAGCATAGAACCTCAGTGGTGGGAGGAGCATGATCATTTCAGATACTACACAATTACACATTGAAGACAGTAAGTCTCACCAAGACCACTAGATATGAAACAAGTGTGCTGTGTCTTAAATTTGCCTTAATAAGTAAAACTCAAAACTAAAAAATTGGGCAGCAACAAAGATTCAAATTAGATTTGTTTGACACTACAAGATGTTTTCTTGATAACTACCAGAAATACATCTATCAGTTCATGCTACTTGTGCTTTGCAGTTCAAACTAATTATCTGAAATCTTCTGTTTTATCCCAGTGAAAGCCTTTTATATACTTATAATTAGTTTTCATGTGCCTTGTAATACTCTCTGGGCTATGTTTCTCCTTTGATTTTCTAGGTGTCTTTGAAAATGCTATTTATGTGGTCACTGCCTTAGCTATTTTTCCTGTTGTTAGGATTTTTCTCTAACAAAAGCATTTTCGTGTTTATTGCATTCCATAATGCCAGAGAAGTCAAATGGTAGGACCTTGAAGGGATTGGTCACATCATTCAGATTTGGAAAGTAGAGTGTGGTGAACATTTGTTGCTGTTTAGCTTTCTCTCCTTTTACAGTTCACAATTCCATCCAGAAAATGATACCACCAAAATGAGAAGGCCTTCTTCATTCAATCAATATAATCAAGATAACCAATATGCCCACAGTTCTCCTTCTCAAGTAATTTTATTCTGTCTAGTTGACAATTAACCATCACAGTCATGGAACACATTCCAAGCATATTTAATAGGTAGCTGCTACATACAAGTTCTATTATACCCTGCTACTTAGAATAGGAAATAGGACACAGAAGAAAAAAAAAAACCTCCTTCTTACATGAAACTTACATGCTATAGAAAGATAAAAGCAAGCAGGTAAATTATAACAGGGTTAAATAGGAAAAAATGCTCTTATGATGTTAGCTAAACATTTCTCTATTAACTAACAGGAAGAGAACAAATGGCAATATTTTGTTTACTACTCCTGTGTTTCTGAATAATGGGTGGCTCATTACTGTAATATGATTCCAGGATATCATATCCAAATTCCAGAGTTTGATTACTTAGAGCTCATGTCTGCACCTGGCACAGAAATGAGCAAAGGTAAAGGTCTGATCAGTACCTGGATATCCTATATATTGAATAACTAGAAGCAATCCAAATGGACTGGTTAAATAGCTTCAAAATAAAATTTATTCTTTTAACCTATTAATTATGGAAAACTTTTGTTATTTTTCAAATTAATGTCCATGAATCAGGAGAGTGGATATTCTTATTAAAGTCACAGGGAGAGAGTATAGAGAAGTTGTGGAAAAATGAATGAACAAGGATATACAAATATGCTATAATTAAACACTTTACTTGGTATTCTAGCTCAAAAACTAATAAAAATTTCTTTCTGTAGAATAAAATATTTTAATATCACTTGTTCTGTGTAATACTGCACATAAAGCATATTATGTATGATGTACAATCTAATGTAATGATGCAAGAGTACATTTTCCCATTTTATGTCAACCTAAACTTATTATATAGTATTCAATGTTTTTACTGTATAACAGGCAATCTGATGCCTAGTGAATTAAAAGTTTATTATTGAGACTGGAGAGATGGATCACTAGTTAAGAAGACATGTCACTTTTTTGTTTTTTTAAATTAAAATTTTATTTTTATATTAATTACAGTTTATTCATTTTGTATTCCAGCTGTAGCCCCCTCCTCCCCTCCCAAACCTGCTCTCCGTCCTTTTTCTTCTCAAATGCTCCTCTCCAAGTCCATGGATAGGGGAGCTCTCCACCCCTTCCATCTGACCCTAGCTTATCTCGTCTCATGTGAACTGGCAGTATCATCTTCCTCTGTGGCCTGGCAAGGCTGCTCCCCCATCCAGGGGAGGCAGTCAAAGAGCCCGCCACTGAGTTCATGTCAGAGATAGCCCCTGTTCCCATTACTAGGTAACCCACTTGGATACTGAGCTGTCATGGGCTACATCTGTGCAGGGATTCTAGGTTATCTCCAAGCATGGTCCTTGGTTGGAGTATCAGTCTCAGAAAAGAGCCCTGTGCCCAGATTTTTTGGTTCAGTTGTTGTCCTTGTGGAGCTCCTGTCTTCTCCAGAGGACCCACATTTGGTTTACAGCACACAGATAAAGTGTCTCACAATTTCCTGTAACTACAGCTTCAAGGGACTCAAGTGGATCCAGTTCCTCTGTCTTATCTGAGAACTGGTCCTCACATGCATGCACATGTGTGATGCATACACATACACACACATTACAACTTTAAAAGAAAAAAGAACCTTTTAAAATTCATTATCATCACCGACGATTCTGTAGTTATCTTGGAATGATCTGGGTAGGTCTCAACTGGAATGTTCTATGTTCTATCCGGTCGGGTCGTAGACTATGACTACAGTTATTTAGCTTTGATGTAGTTGTATATGCAATATGGCTAATGTACAGTGCTGGAAACTGTTGCTGATCTGGTTCGAGTGATCCTCATGTTGTCATCTGAAACCTAAGCATGACTCAATCTTATGAGGAAGGCTTTATAAGCATGGGTGCTGGGTTGCTTGAACGAAGATTTCAGAGAACAAGGGGAGAATTGCAGATTTCATTGGAACTTAGTTTTAGAAACTCTAGAATCCTCCTTCTAACAAGGTTTATCAGTTAAGAGACTTACAAAATTATCTTTTGTTCAAGAAGAGGACAATTAGATGGAAGTTTACTATAATGCACAACATACTTACATCAGAAGAGAGGTAATAAGTGGCTCCCATCTTTGCAATCTCATAGTATATGTGATTCATGACCAGCAATCCTTCGGAGGATTAAATTTAAATAGATAAAAATTATATCACTTCATTTA
>REGO01001207.1:149094-162996 GCA_010120015.1 Rhombomys opimus
CAGCTTCTGGCTATTACAAATAATGCTGCTACAAACATCGTTGACCTAATGTCCTTATTGTTCTTGAGCCTCTTTTGGGTATATGCCTAGGAGTGGTATGGCTGGATCTTGAAGAAGCATTATTCCTAGTTGTCTGAGAAAGCACCAGATTGATTTCCAGAGTGGTTGTACCAGTTTACATTCCCACCAGCAGTGGAGGAGAGTTCCCCGTTCTCCACAACTTCTCCAGCATGTGTTGTCATTTGAGTTTTTCATCTCAGCCATTCTGATGGGTGTAAGGTGAAATCTTAGGGTCGTTTTGATTTGCATTTCCCTTATGAGTAAGGACATTGAGCATTTCTTTAAGTGTTTCTCTGCTATTCGATATTCCTCTATTGAGAATTCTCTGTTTAGCTCTGTTCCCCATTTTTTAATTGGATTACTTGATTTGTTGCTCATTTACACAAACTTGAGACAGTTGATGCTTAGAATAAACATCACAATACAATGTCTGGATTGAAACCAGATAGTTGGGTAGAGAAATCAGTATTTGAATGAACAGGGGTAAATTGTATATATTTCACAAGAACATTATATCAACAACCTTTTGAAACTGAAAAGCTTCTGTAAAGCAAAGGACACTATCAAGAGAATGAAATGGCAGTCCACAGATTGGGAAAAGATCTTCACCAATCCTATATCTGACAAAGGGCTAATATCCAGAATATATAAAGAACTCATGAAATTAAACACCAACAAAGCTAATAAAAAATGGGATGCAGAGTCAAACAGAATTCTTAACATAGAAATCTAGAATGGTGGAGAAACAATTAAAGAAATGTTCTTTGTTTCTAATTTGTTGATTTCAGCCCTGAGTTTCATTATTTCCAGCAGGCTATTCCTCTTGGTATGTCTGCTTATGGTTTTGTTGTTGTTGGTGTTTTGTTTTGTTTTCTCCCAGGTGTGTCATTAAGTTGATTTTAAGGAATATCTACACCCTCTTTATGAAGGCACTTAGTGCTACTGACTTTCCTCTTAGCACTGCTTTCATTGTGTCCTATAAGTTTGGGTAGGTTGTGCCTTCATTTTAGGAATTTTTGGAAGTCCTTGATTTCTTTCTTTATTTCTTCCTTGTCCCAGATGTCACTGAGTGAGGAGTTGTTCAGTTTCCATGTATGTATAGGATTTTTGTTATTTCTGTTGCTGTTGAAGTCTAGCTTTAGTCCATTATGGTCTGATAGGATACAAGGCATTATTTCAATCTTCTTGTGTCTGTTGACGCATGCTTTGTGACCTACTATATAGTCAATTTTGGAGAAAATTCCGTGAGGTGCTGAGAAAAAGGTAAGTTCTTTATAGTTTGGGTGAAAAGGTCTGTAGATGTCTGTTAAGTCCATTTGATTCATGACATCTGTTAGAGACCCCTTAGTCATATGTAGCCATATGCAGCTCAGTCTTTATGTGGATTAGTCTTAGTCATATGCAGCTCAGTCTTTATGTGGATTCCCTACTAATGGGAACAGGGGCTGTCTCTGACATAGACTCTCTTGCCTGCTCTTTGATTACTTCCCCCTGCTGAGGGAGCCTTGCCAGACCACAGAGGAAGCGTATACAAGTTGTCCTAGTGAGACTTGATAGGCTAGGGTCAGATAGTAGAAACGGATGGCTCCCCCTGTTTGAGAAATAGGTGAGGGAAATAGAGGGGAAGAAAGAGGGACTGAGAGCCCTGGAGGAGATGAGGGAGGGGGGCTACAATCAGGATATAAATTGAACAAATTATAAAAAATAAAGTTAAATTTAAAAAGAAAAGAAAAAATAAGAAATGTTCAATGTCCTTAATCAAAATGACTCTGAGATTCCATTTTACACCTCTCAGAATGGATAAGATAAAAAAAATCTCAAATGACAACACACGCTGGGAAGATGTGGAGAAAGGGGAAACTTCTTCCATTGCTGGTGAGTGCAAACTTCTACAACCACTTTGGAAATCAATCTGGTGCTTTGTCAGGAAACTGGGATAATCATACCTCAAGATCCTTTACCACTTTGGGGCCTACATCAAAGAGATGTTCTACCATACAAGGACATTTGCTCACCCATGTTAATATCAGCTTTACTCATAACATCCAGAACCTGGGAATAACCTAGATGTCCCTCAACCAAAGAATGGATAATGAAACTGTGGTTCATCTACACAGTGGGCTACTACACAGCCATTACAAGCAAGGACATGTGCAGGCAAATGGATGAAACGAGAAAAGATCATCCTGAGTGACGTAACCCAGAACGAGAAAGACACACATGGTACATACTCACAAGTGGATTTTAGTCATATAGTACAGGATAGACATATTCAGTGCATAGACCCCAGGAAGATAAGCCCAATGGGCATTTAGTCTTTGTGTTGTTCCACTAGTTAAAGGAGTAGGGGATATCTCAGAAAGGGACTATGCTGCCTGCTTTTTGATCATTTCACCATGATGGAACTTCCCTACCAGGCCACAGGGGAGGAAGATAAACTCAGTCCTCATGTGAATAGATGACCTGGGGTATCTGTATTCTGAGGAATAGGGTAGAGGGGATGCAGAAGGGAAGGCGGGACTGGAGAGGCGGAGGGCCCTATGAATTAATTAATAAAAAAGTTTTATTCTCATGTGCTGCTACTTGTATGACTTAGGAGAGTTGCTAATATGATCAGTCCCCAGGGTTCCTGCATCTGTATATCAAAGCTAAAGTTTGAAGAACATATTTTTAACAAGCTCCCCAGGCAATTCTGAGAATGTTAAGAACTAGGTGACACTAATTTAGAATATCATAACCTAATCTAGGTAGAATTTTGAGCATGCTTGTATACTCCTCAGCTTGTAGTTATAAGTTCTGAAGACTTGTAGAGGTTTTGAGGTAAGGAAGGGGAGGAGGTAGTAGAGAAAGATACACTAAGTGAGTTGGATTTCTAGTAGGTTTACTTCTTTTTCTATTACTTTTGTTGTTATTTCAGACTGAATTAATTCCAATTTATAAAGTTACTTGGGTGATCTGGACTCTGTGGCTGTCTCCAGACTATTCACCAGTAAGAGTCCGACAGTTTATCTACACTGGTTATAGGTTCAGCACTGAACATAGATCCTTTTTAGGACACGGCTTCTTTACAAAATATTAGAAAGGAAGGTGGTTTAAAATTAGGAATCCTTGTTTGTTTGTTTTCAGACAAGGTTTCTCTTTACAGCCTTGGGTTTCTTGGACTCAACTTTTAGCGCAGGCTGGCCTCAAACTCACGGAGATTCACCTGCCTCTGCCTGCCGAGTGCTGGGATTAAAGGAGTGCACAGGTTTATGGAGGCTGAAGCACCAACCAAGGACCATGTGTCACCTTAACCTAGGTCTGCTACACAGATAGAGCTGAGGGGCAGCTGGGTCCTCATGTGGGTGCCCTAGTTAGCGGAATAAGGGCTTACTCTGACATGGACTCTGTGGCCTACTTTTCGATCACTTTTCCCTGTACCAGGCCACAGGCGAAGAGGATGCGCTCAGTCAGTCCTGATGTGATTTGATATGCTGGGATGAGTGGGTAGGGGAGCTCGCGGCCTCTGAGGAGTAGGGGAGAACATAGCATATAGGAGGAACAGGGAGGGAGAGTGGGATCTGGGGGAGAGAAAGTAGGGGCTGTGACCGGGATGTAAAATGAATAAATAAATATAATATAAAACAATTTTAAAATTTTGAAAAATATGATGCATCCATTATTTCTGCTAAAAAAAGAAGTTGAAGAGTCAAGGAAAGGAGGTCTACATAGCAAACACTGACACAAATATCCAGAAATTGTAGGCCTGAACTCAAAGAGGGATCAGATATAGGTGATGGCCCAGACTCCAGAGTGAGATGATGGAAATTCCTCAAGTTTGATGACAAATAACAAAGGCCAGGGCTAGAAAAATGGCTTAATAAGGAAAGTGCTGTTAATGAGAGCACGAGGACCCACCTGGACTGAGAACTTGGCGGCTACATAAAAAGCTAATTGTGGTATGTTTGCTCCTGTTTCTAGTAGTGGCAGAGAGCATAGTGCAGGGGCTCACTGGCCAGGGAGTCTAGCAAGCTGTAAGCTCCAGGGTCAGTGAGATATCCTGTCTCACTACAAAGGGTGGAGGAATTCTAATGACTCACATACAGAGGGGCACACACAGACGCACACACACACACACACACACACACACACACCAGAATGAATTATTTAGTTCGTTTTTCTTTCACTGAGATCTTTTTTCTATACCTTTCCTCTTCTTTTTCTTCAACATCTGTCAAATAAATATTTTATTGTTAAAATGAACTTTACTTACATTTAGAAAAGCACAGATGATGAGATTTCACAAAGATAGTTACTAACAGGTAGGGGGAAAGACAGTGCTATTGCCATTATAGCATTGCTCTGTAGTCTTACTTCCTATGGAAGTTCTTGCTGGATTACTATAAACTCTGCCCCACACTGGTACACTATTTGTTGTTGATTATTAAAATTTAATATTGATTTATCTTTTAGTTAAACAGCGGTTATTCCTAAATCAGCTGTATACCCAAATCACCACACAGAGGCTAGGATTTCTTTAATTAACCTAGAGCACAATGCTGGACAATGATAACTCCATCCTAACCCTCCAAGCCTACATAGTTTCCTCCCATTCAGTCTTCCCACATTATACTTGCTTTTAGTCATATCTTAGGTCCTGGTCATCTCTTCTCCCACTTCCAAATCCTTATAACTCCCACGCCTACTTCTACTCTGTCCAACAATTCACCCTCTATCCCAATTAATTTTAATACTATCAAATTTTTATTTTGCTTGCTTTTTTCCCCCCAAATCAAAGCAATGGTGTCTATCACATTCAATTTATTACATTGCTTATTTGTCTCATAGACTTTTTCCAGGTTGTCTAATATGTTCATAATTATTTTTCATTCCTAAATATCTTATGAATGTATCAAAACTTTTAATTATACTCTTTGGTGAGTGTTTAATTCGGGCTATTAATGGTACTGTTGCTAATTCTGATAGAAATGATGGGCAAACTTCTATTACTAACAGCAATCCTGATAGCATTCTTATACTTGTCTGTCAGCATGTATATACATCTACATTATGTTTAGATTCAAAGTCAACAACAGAATTTCAGGATTTTAGGTACATGTGTTTATGAAAGGTTTCAGAAGGTAATGCTGAGCTGTCTCAGGTAATACAGCAATTATGGGGCATGTGGGTGTTCTTCATTGTAGATAATGTGCACATATGTGTCCACGTGTCATTTATTTTACATCACTTTGATAAGTGATGCTCTTGAACATGGTATTATTTGTGTAAATTTTTGTATGTGTTCCATTAATTCCCCTTTTCATTCTTTCTGTCCTTTTTTCTGTTGGTCTTTCTGGTTTTGATATTGTTCTACAGCAGCTCTGACTCATTCTGGAACTGAATGCCTCCTCCACTGTGTCTCTTTGAACCTGGGAATCTTTTTTTTCCTAGTGTGCCATGTCTTTCATTGCCCCAGTCTCAGCAGAAGCATAGGTCATTTAATTTTCTTTTTATTTGGAGCATTTAGTGTCCCAGTCAAAGAGTTTCACCAAATGATATATTAAAGATACATTCCATAGAGTTTTAAAAAATATTTTGTTTACAAATATTTGTTTACATCCTAAATTTTGTGTACTGTAAAGGTCATTGTTTGTCATGTGTTTGTCCAGTTTGCTCATCTAACACTGTTTATGGAAATGGCCCTTTTCTCATCCGGACTTCCGTTTTACCTTTTCCTTAATTGAAATGACAGCAAACATTCCAAGAGTATCAACCGAATGTTTATTCTGATATACTCCTGTCCTGACTCCAGGTACCTGGGAGAAAGTATATAGTGAGTGTATGACCTGCCCTAAGTCTGCTGCTGGAACTAGATCAGAAACACTCTCTTCTCTAATCCTTATTCCCAATGGAATAATAAATAATAAATAAGTGATGATTAAATATTAGTCAATAGTTTTAGCATATTATGAATATGAAGAAAAAACAAGAAAAGAAGGAAAATGAATGGTGTGTCAGGGAGTTAAAGGTAGAGCAGGTACTAAGGCCTTAGAAGGTGAGAGTCACCGTTCAAATAGACTTTAAAGAACACTACAGTCCCCCAGGACACGCTTGCTCGCCACACATTCACAAAGTGGTCTTGGCTGACTGGCAGAAGACTTTGGTGTCAGCACACTGGGTGACACCAAAAATTACCTGGAAAGAATCAGGAGGTGAGCATAAGATCATCTGACTTGGAGTCTTCTGGTGGCTAAAGATCTCTGTCCTTTTTCAGTGAGTGTGTAATGGAAAACCTAGTGGAGAAATTCAAGAGCAAAAATTATCAATTTGCTGTTTGAGATTGTGTGTGGAACTCAGTGGATGCCTCAAAGTGAAAAAGGCATTCTGCTTCAGCGCTCCCCAAGACTCACATGAAAGCAGGACACCTTGAACTTACCCAGATTCATTACTTCTTTCTTGTTTCTTTTGAAATTCAAGTTTGTTCAGTCTTTGCAGCCCACCCAGCCGGCCATTCCACAGCATGATGTTGATATTACCTAGCGAGCACTTACGTTTGATGTCCAAGTGCCTGTTTAACATGCTAACTCAGCAAGGAAAAGAGCAACTTCCCCCTTTATTCCCTCATGGTAAAAAGCAGAGAGGGTTGTAATTTGGCATCTGAAATTGTGAAATCCTGGGAGGATTCAGACGGTGCTCGGTGAAGGGATGGACTTGCGTGTCTCACATGCTGTATTTCCCAGTGGTTTAGAATTCGCGGAGAATATGGAGAACACTCGCAACAAAGCAGTTTGAGGATTGCTGTGTTTTCCTTGCCATTTGCTCTCTATGACCTTTGGTCTTATGCTTCTGGCCTTCAGTTTTGCATCCACTGAATGACCTTCCCATAGGTGCCACTGAGGGTTAATTTGAGGATGGAAAAAGCTATTCCACATGCAAATTGTAGAGTTCATTTGAATTAAAATGAATTAATGCATTCAAGATTCTTTGATCCAATAGCAGCCTCCTGTCCACTAATCTCTTTCATTACTCTCAAGGTTGTCACTTTGTGCTCAGCCATGATGGGGAGCGTAGGAGGTCATCTAAATCCTTGGGGAACAGCAATTAAAAGCTTACCATATTAAAAGCTTACTTTTAAGTATGATGCTTCAGTGCAATCCATTTTCAGCTGCGGCGCGGATGACGCCAGCCTTTTCTCCAGAGCCACTAGATGGCGATAGAATTCCTTTCTGCCTCTACCTCCTGCCAGCGCCAGTCCCTCAGCTGCCGCCCACACTGCCACTGCATCTAAGCAGGTTCCACTGGGGTTAGAATGAATTTGTTTTCTGGAAGAAACAAAAACAAAAACAAAAACGTGAGTCCCACAGGAGTACGTGTAACAAAAAATGCCTCATAGGCTTGGTGACTCTGGAACTTTCTATTTCTTTGGTCTGGCCTTGCTTTACCATCACTTGGCTTGTCCAGTTCTTCACGTATAGAAGACAGGTTTTTAAAAAAAAAAAAAAAAGGAAGTAGCTTATAGGAGTTTTCTCATCATTAAAAACCCTATTCCTAATGCCAAAACCACAGACCATTTCTGCCTGTAAAAATGATGCACGCCAAGCTGTCCCTGATGAATACTTCACCAGCTAGCCTTTCCCACCCCTAAGCGCCAGGGGAGAACCCTTCATACTGTCCTGCTTCCTTTCCAGGTGGCCAGAGAAACGTATCCCCAGGATTCTCTCCTCATGGGATCTGTAGTCATTAGTTAGGGAAAGCTGCTTCCCTCCAAGGAGGGGATTCATTTTCTGAACAGCTTGTCCAAGGCAGCTCTTCCTCCCACTCAAATCCACAGGGTGAGGTGTTCTGTTGTTGTTGTTTTTCTTCTCCCTCTTTCCCCCTTCCCCCCTTAATTCAAAGACCTTAGGATCACACCATTTCCCAGACAGCAGGGTCTAAGAAACTTCTGGTTTCTCTAGTCCCGCAGACTGTCAGCTCTAGCATCACAATCTCCTGGAAGATTGTAAACCACAGATTGCTGCGAGTCTTGTAGGGTTCGTGGAGCTGGAAGTCTAGAGGCAGCCTGAAAATCTGCATTTTATCAGATTCGTGCTGAAGTCGAGGTTTTCCTTCCTTCTTCTAGGGACAAAAGGAACTGGTCCATCTTACTGTTTTACAAGCGCAGAAGCAGAGGTCCACGGAAGTGAAATGATTGCTCGAGGTCACAAAGTAAACTGAAATTAACAAAGACTGGAATCCCGGAGTCTTTTAAGCACAGCTCTGTAAGTCCTCTTTCAAATCTGCGCTGGTTAGGAAATTTCTTTTCTTCCCTTTATGGAGAAAGGATTTGCTGAGCAAATTTACAGATGAAATCGGATGGTAGGTGAATTGTTTAATCTGTAATCACTTAAAATAGAGTTCTATTATTTTTTCTTAGTTTAAATTAAAGCATGAACTATGAGAAACCTGGTCCTAAGCGCAGGGGCTGACCTTTCCTTACAGCCACCGTGGTGAAGCTCTTTGGAGCCACCCTTGCACCTGGGCAAGATTCCAGGAAAACTCGCTCTCTTGATTTTGCCCCAACAATTAATGCCTTCCTCTCTCACACCTCAATAACATGAACATTATTATTATAATAACTTGAGCACTTTAGATTTTCTAAAAAGAACAAATGGAACGGGCAAATTTGAGATTTACTTTAAAAGGATTTTTCCCTAAAACTTCGTTCCAGACGTCTGGAGTTCTCAGAAATTCTAGTAAGCTTGATTACAGAGAGGTATGTTTCTATGTGAAACTTATAATAACAATAGCTGTAACTATGAATTTATTTTTCTGGATACCTTCTGTTTGGCTCAACAGATACTGGATTACAAGTGGTTTTGATAATATTGTAAAGTTTTGTTTCTATACTCTATTAAATAATAAATACCAGTTAATAAAGTCCATTTAAAGGATAATGAGAATATTTGAGATTAAAGCAAACTTTCCTCAAATAACATGTGAATTACAAGCAAACACACACACACACACACACACACACACACACACACATTGTTATGCCCAGTTCGCAAACCCCCAAAGACCAGGAATAATAGACTCCACTGTAAATACATGAGGTTTCTTTAACTGTGGGCTTTTGAACAAGGGACACAAACTTCCTGTGGAAACAAGAGAGGCCTGCGGCCCCGAGGTCTAGGGGTACAGAGGTTTTTGTTGTTGTTTAAATTTTTTATTTTACTTTTTTATATTAATTACAGTTCATTTACTTTTTATCCCAGCTGCAGCCCCCTCCCTCATTCCCTCCCAATCCAACACTCCCTCTCTCATCTCCCTACCTCACTCTAAGTCCACTGATAGGAGAGGTCCTCCTCCCCTTCCATCTGACCCTAGTTTATCAGCTATCTTCAGGACTGTCTGCAATCTCCTCCTCTATGGCCTAGCAAGGCTGCTCCTCCCTCAGGGGGAGGTCAAAAAGCCAGCCACTGAGTTCATGTCAGAGACAGTCCCTGTTCCCCTTACTAGGATACCCACTTGGATACTGAGTTACCATGGGCTACATCTGAGCAGGGGTTCTAGGTTATATCCAAACATTGTCCTTGGTTGGAATCTCAGTCTCAGAAAAGATCCTTGTGGCCAGATATACTTGGTCCTTGTGGAGTTCCTGTCCTCTGCAGGAACTCCTCCTTTTTTATTATGATTCCCTTCACTCTGCCCAATGTTTGGTTATGAGTCTCAGCATCTTTTTTGATACACTGCTAGGAGGAGAAAACAAGAAACAAGACAGGAGCCTACCATAGAGATATAGAGTTTTTAAAGGGAAAAAAATGCAAGCAGGGATTTATATGCTTTGGCATTACATGATTGGGTAAAGGAAATTGACTTTTGAAATGATTGGTCTACTTTAGGCTCCAAGACTACAAACAGTTCTGGCCTGGTCATATGGGCCAGTTTCCTAGCAACTGTATAATTAGTGGGCAGGAAAAATGCAGTGAAGCTAGTTCTTCCCTTCAGGGCATTAAGGCTGGACATATCTCTGTTTGGCTGGCCTTGGTTCAGGCTCCTGCTTTAAAATAATAGCTACTGATTTTTAAACTTTTGGTCTCTCTATATATCAAAATCCTCATCACATCTACTTCAAACTAAGCTTGATCTTGGAGACAGAACTTTTGAAAAGGTAAGGTAAAATAAAGTCCAGTAGATCTTCATTTCTTCATTATATTTTTACAAAAGGGATGATTAGAAGACAGTAAGAAAAAGAAAGTCATATATTAAATAAAGAACATGTGAAAACACAGTTGTGGACAAATGAGACAGAGCATCCATGGAAGAATCATATCTGTTGAACCCACAGTCTTGGAATTGTAGCTTTCAGAAATGTGAGAAAATACATTTCTGTCTTCTAAGCCACCAGGCTGTGATAGTTGATAGCTTATAGGACAACTATTTAAAAAGTTCTGAAAGTGTACTCATTAATTGAATGTTAGGTTGAAACACACTGGTGGTAAGTGCCTTCTAAGAGAGATAATATAGGGATATTCTTGATGGAGTGGAGTCTGCTAAGCACACATTAAGACATTCCTACAGTAGGAAAGATGTGCAAATCCAGTTACTTAGGAAACAGAACTACCCACATGCATGCACATAGTTACAGAAGGATGTTCACTGCAGCATTATTTATAAAGGAAACGTTGAAAGATAATAAATGTCAAACATTACGAGGGTTCAAAAATTTATGCATCTTCAGCAAATTATACTTAAAAACTCAAGTACACTTCTTGTCTGTTCCTAAATAAATGCTGCATAACACCAGAAAAAAAAAGGGCATTGATACTATGGGTATTTAAATGTACAAGGACTGGGTTTTAGTTCACCTGGTGCAAGTGTTGCCTGGCATTTATAAAGGCCAGGCTTCTATCCCCAGCACTGTACAAACCAGGCACAGTGGTCCACACTTACAAACCCCTTGTAGGAAAAAAGTAGAGGCAGGAGGATCGGAAGTTCAGAGTTATCCTCAGTTACACAGGGGATTTGGGACCAGCCTCTGGTACATGAGGACACTTGCTTCAAATCAGTCAACCAATCCAATCAGTAAACAACAAAATGACACACAATTTTTTTTTTTGTACTAAGAACTTAGAACTCTTACATAGTTTCTGTATTTGCAAGTGGCCACCCCTGGATGCATATATATATGAGCAACACTAAATGGAGTCAGTATGTTTTCACACACACCAATAACTAAAGAAGAGAGCATGAGTTTGATATGAGGGAACGAGGATGAGTTGCAGAGGGAGCAAGGCGAGAGTGATATAGATGTGTGAATAAAATTCTCAAGAAATATATAGTTAAAACATCATCGTGACAACTAGAGTTTGAAGATCAAATAAGTTGGTATTAAGAAAAGAGGGTTTATAGCATTGCTGATATTTTAGAAAACCCAGCAAGAGAAGGAATTTTTTTCCCTCTTTAATGGTGAGTCTCCTGTGAGTATCTTTGTCCTTAAAATCTAAAGAGCACTGACTAGATAATTTTAGAATAAATAGATGTTAAAAAAAAGAATTCTGAGATACAATAGAGCATACCTCCATTCTGTGTTTGATATGATTTTGTAGGAAGGTGATGAGCAGGTTTCAGTCGTTTTGACATTCCAGTCGTGAGTGCTAAGGCATCCAACCAGTGGTCTAATGTGAAAACAATAAGCTTGAACTGATGAAATAACGGATAAAAGTGTGTTCCACATACGGTGTCTCCAGATTCATGTACCTCCTGTGAGCTTTCTTTCCTACGGGCAAATGTGGAAGCTTTTGCACACTAAAATCAGCACACTAACTCTCATTTTAGAAACCTATAAATATATTTAAAACACAATACATACATTTATCTCAGACATCTCAAAAATGTTTTGAAATATCATTTTCAATTTTATGGACATTTGTATATATTACAAGTCAGATACAATTTCCTTTTTGTTTTCCTACAGATTTTAATGTTCTATTTTTACTCATAACTTTATTTGAAATAGAATTACATCACTTCCCTTTCTCCATTTCTTTCCTCCAAGCCCTCCTAGATGCCTTCCTTGATCTCTTCACATATCCTTCTACTTTCAATTCTGTAGCCTTTTTTTCTGTATACACATATGTTCTTTTTTTCTGAATATATGTATAGGTACACAGTATTTGAAGAGTCCATGGAAGGAGAAAATTTTCATGGTGTCTCACATGTAGACAAAGTATCAAGGCAACCAATGATGGGAATGTGTATCCACATTGCTTATCCAGTTCAGAGTAGTATGCTTTGAAACCATATGCACACAAACAGCAAAAGCAAACTCAGGTGCCATTTTCAATTTTCAAATTTCTTCACTACTTCTTTAACTCACATTACACTGTGACTGTTATCAGCCCCCACTAAATATTCTATTTAAACCTACTTTTAATGTCTCCATTATACCTAACTTGGATTTGTTTTATAAGGCTTTGGCTTGCTTCCAGTTTTCACTATTAAAGGACATACTGTAAAGAGCCCCTTAGCACATAAACTCATATGAAAAGGTTGCAAGTCAATAGCCCTAACTAAATTTTAAAGCACCGCTGCCTATTGCCAGTGTCCTCAAGAACCACTGTTCAGTGGCCACTCCTATTACATGTTGGAGATATGTTAGGGTAAAAGGCAAATGAAACAACAGTAACCTCTTTGTGGGTTCCACAGTCATTTCTGATTTCTTGATCGCAGTGTCTGTTCACTCTGGCTCGTTTGTGTGTCTTTTTTTTTTTTCACACAATGAAAGATAGCTGTATTTAAGTGGTGATCATAGACAATATCTTTTTTATTATTATTTACAGTTTATTCACTTTGTACCCCCCCTGTAGCTCCCTCCCTCTTCCCCTCTCAATGCCACCCTCCTTCCCCCTTCTCCACCCATGCTCCTCCCAAGTCCACTGATAGGGAAGGTCCTCCTCTCCTTCTTTCTGATCCTAGTCTATCTGGTCTCATCAGGAGTGGTTGCACTGTCTTCCTCTGTGGCCTGGTTAAGCTTCTGCCCCCTCTGGGGATGGTGATTAAAGAGGAGGCCAATCAGTCCATGTCAGAGACAGTCCCTGTTCCCATTACAATGGAGCCCATTTGGACACTGAGCTGCCATGGGCTACATCTGTGCAGGGGTTCTATATTATCTCCATGAATGGTTCTTGGTTGGAGTATCAGTCTCAGAAAAGACCCCTGTGCCCAGATTTTTTTGGTTCTGTTGCTCTCCTCATGGAGCTCCTGTTCTCTCCACTTCTTACTCTCTCCCCCTTCTTTCTTAAGATTCCCTTCACTCTGCCCAAAGTTTGACTATAAGTCTCAGCATCTGCTCTGATACCCTGCAGGGTAGAGCCTTTTAGAGGCCCTCTGTGGTAGGCTCCTATCTTGTTCCCTGTCTTCTCCCTCTTCTGATGTCCATCTTCTTTGCCTTTCTGAATGGGAATTGAGTGTCTTAGCCAGAGTCCTCCCTCTTGATTAGTTTCTTTAAGGGTACAGATTTTAGTATGTTTATCCTACATTATATGTCTAATATCTACTTATGAGTGAGTATATGCCCTGTGTGTCTTTCCTAGAACCTAGAATGATGTTAGCATGAAAGATCAAGGCTATTTGCACAAGCAGTTGATACTTTTTAATGCTGCCAATGAGCTAAAATATCTATAATTGTAGTTACATCTAGTAAGTCAATGCAAATCAGGTGCAGCCTTCTTTATAACTACATTGGAATAAAAACTCTCCTACAGAAAGATACTGCCTTTCCTATACAGATGGAACTTGTAGATCATACTAGCAAATACATGAAACAAATAATATAGTCTACAACATTTTAATACCATTACTTTCCCTACAGCTTCAGTAAAA
>REGO01001207.1:179229-190587 GCA_010120015.1 Rhombomys opimus
GAAATTTTAGTTGTTAGTCATTATTTATTAATGTACTCACTGTATAAAGAAAAAGTTATATCTTTTCATTATATCAGTTTGCTTTTACATTGGCAGTAGTACAAATAACAAGACAATGAAAAATTAAAATAGCATAAGATGAACACCAATCTAAGATGCATGTGATCTAGGTCTTGATTTGAAGTCTTTGATTAATTTATTTTATATTAATTTAATATTAATTTAAATATTTAAATTAATATTAAATTAAAATATTTAAATATCTCTGCTCAGTTCCTTTTTATCAAAATGAGAATTGTAAGTGTTGGTCTCTATTTGGTATTCAAGGTAATATAAATGAGCTACTTCAGAACAGTATAAGCAAATATCATGCCTTTTCATTAGTAAATACATATTCATCTGAGGTGGCATCTTGCTTCTGTCTTGAAAGTACCAAACATTAGTAACACCATGTCAAAAGTTAGGTTACTTGAAACACTTTGATAAGAAAATTTCAGGACACAACAACACCGTATTTGTGTCCTGAAATGCTAAGATGAAGAGGAAGACAATGCAGCCAGTCCTGAGGAGACCTGATAAACTAGGGCCAGATGGAAGGGGAGGAGGACCTCCTCTATCAGTGGACTTGGGGAGGGGCATGGGAAGAGATGAGGGAGGGAGGGAGGATGGAATTGTTAGGGTATGTGGGAGGTTGCTCTATGTGGGATACAAAGTGAATAAACTGTAATTTATTAAATTAAAAAAAAAGCTGCAATATTTCTTACTTTTCACCGACCCCACTGTAACAGTTTACATTTCTAAATGCAGAGATCCAATGCCTGACAAGACATGACTTAAGAGAGCAGGGGTGATCTTGGCTCAGTGCTGAAGATCTATGGTCTATCTCAATGGTCAATATATGACATGGCCAGATAAGAATGTAACTGTGGTGTCAGGAGTGGGAGGTTGCTTACACCTCAACATTCCAGGAAGCAGAGAAAAGTGACGCTGGAGCTACATCATGGCTTCGTGTTGCCACTTTTGGGGCAGGCAGGTCTTCCCCACTCAGTTCCCTAAGACCATAACCTTATGGATACAATTATATTTGTGCCTCACTGTTAGCCCAGGAGTATTTAATCCAGGTAAAGCTGACAATTAAGTTCAACATCATACCACATGAGCAATATATTTTTTTACAAATACATTTGGTATTTCAATAAATACTTTTCAGTTAATGTATGGGTTTCCATTAGAGAGGAGCTCCCTTTCTTGTGGCAAAGTCTCTGAAAGCTTTTCAAGAGGGTACAAGTCTTCTGAGCCCTGTTATTTCCCTCTCAGGAGCAGGAATTCTTCATTAAAGGTAAGAATGAATCCTGACTTTCCCAGATGATAAAAACACAAAATGGTCAAATTTAAGAAACAAATGCACCATCTCCAAACTGGAAGCTTTAACTGTAAGAATCAACAGATTTTGTATTTTTCCTCTTCTGGAATGTGCACCTTGAGCATAGCTGAAATAAAACTAAGTTACGGCAAGAGCCTACGTAGAAAGTATGAGTCAATGTTGCCTGCTTTCAGCAGGAAAGGCTGTAGTAGCACATACCAGTATCATGTATGTAAGGTCTATTTAGAAGACACACCACATCCACAGACACATCTAATTACTACACATTTATTATTAATAAATAGTGTTAGAAATAGACAACATGTTGATATTATGTCTAGTGGGAGGTAGAAGTCAAGCTTTCAATCATTCTAATTATTCTACAAGAAATAAACCTAGCTCTTACATGAACATGGCATCATTCAGGAAGATGAGATTGTGCTGAGATGAGAGCAGTGCCAGTGGTTAAAATAAAAAACTCAATGGCTTTTCACCAGCTGATGGTTATTTAATTAGTTGAAAGGTTTTCAGGAAAGATATGCTTAAATGTGGCAAGAAGTTGACTAAAGAATTTCAGGATCAGAGTGCCCTGACAGTTGGCAAAGTATGTTTTATAAAAAGAGAAAATGATATTTAGCTTCTACACAAGTAATTCTCACAGATGATGTTTTGAGGTTAAAGACATTGAAGAGCACAAACAGAAACAATTTTAGAGATGAAATTTGACAGTCTCCAGACACAGAATGCTCTTTTCAAGTTTAAAATGAGTTTGATACACCTAACCCACAATGAAAATTATGCATTTGTGCAAGACAAGGGAAAGTATAGATGTTTATTCTACTGTATTCATTTCGGTTTTTGTTGCTATAATAAAATGCCTAATAGATGTGACCTAAAGGCTTGATTTCTTTTATATATATATTTTCATTGTTTGATATTTTTATACATACGTAAAATGTGTTTTGATCTAATCTTTCTTCCAATATCTAACTTTCCCATCCCAAAACCATGTTATTTTTAAATTTTTTTAATGTTTTTTTTAACTTTTTTGAACAACTGATTGCACTTAGTACTTCCTCTATGTGCATATGTGTACGATGACTACCAAAGCTTTGGAAGCCCCTCTGTGCTCAGCTATTAAACAACACCAAGTTTTTCTATCCCCAAAGCTATTACTGACAATAGCTCTTTAGGTAGGCATTAGAGTTCATGAGACTTCCCCAGCAACCCCAGCCCATCTTGGCTGGTTTGCTCTAATGCAGATCTTGTTCATGCTGTCATTGTTGCTGCGCGTTCACATTTACACAAATACTCATTCTCTGTAGATATCTACTATCTGGGGCTATTATCTTTCTTCATCTTCTCCCTTGATTATTGCTGAGTCTTGAGGGGAGGGAGTGTAACAAAAATGTCTCATATAGGGCATCATCCAGGTTTAAGTTTCTGTATTAATCTCTCCTATACTAATATCCTTTGCAAACAAAAACTTCAACGATGAGGGATGAGAGATGTACTACCAGCATAACGATAAGAACTTATGGGGTCACCAAGAAGAGGTTCCACCTTGTGGAGCAGGCTTTAAGTCCAACTATAAAGTGGTTATTTAATCACTCACTCTTGCATCAGTGTTTGTTTCTTTTCTTTTCTTTTTAATTCACATTAATATTTAACTGCCTTAATGACATATAGATTGAAAGTTACCAACAAAACAAGTTTCTGGGTGCTGGGATGGGTGGTACAACTTTTGCTTTAGAAGGGAGTTTAGCTCATTGGGTAGCTGGCATCAATATTAACCTCTAACCTAAAATCCACCTTATTAAGCATTACATGGGATCAACGTATTTATTTATTTATTTATTTATTTATTTATTTATTTATTTATTACAATTTATTCACTTTGTACCCCAGACCAATACTCCAACCAAGGTCCACGCATAGAGGTAACCTAGACACCTTATAGTAGATGTAGCCCATGGCAGCTCAGTCTCCAAGTGGGTTCCCTAGTAAGGGGAGCACGGGCTGTCTCTGACATGAAATCAGTGGCTGGCTCTTTGACCACCTCCCTGTGGAGGGAAGTGCAGCTGTACCAGGCCAAGGAGGAAAACAAGGTAGTCATTCCCTATGAGACCTGATAGGTTAGGATCAGGGGAAAGAGAGGTGGACCTTCTCTATCGGTGGACTGAGGGAGGGGCATGAGAAGAGAAGAGAAAGGGAGGGTGGGACTGGGAGAGGCCGAGAGAGGGGGCTACAGCTGGGGTACAGTGTTGATTTCTGGCCTGGCCAGGTGTCATAGTCGTGTCTGAGCTCACAGCTGGGCAGGAATACAGATTAGTGTTCTCCTACAGCATTGTCCAGATCTATGCAACACGCTAGTAGGATGAAGCTCTTAGGTCAGTACTAGGTTGATTTCTACATGTCTTGTACACAGAGTCATGGGATAGAGGATAGCAAAGAGCAATGTTCGTAGTCTGTAATATGTGAGGTGCTCATGGTACCCTTGCATAGCACTAAAACTTTGATTTGATACCCTATGCCTATGGAATTTAGGAGAAGTATTTTCCCATGTTTAAAAGAAATTACCATTTATTATTTATTATTATTATTATTTTAATCTAAGTATATGTGCTGGGTAGTTAGTTTTATGTCAAACTTGACACAAGATAAAGTCATCTGAGAGAAGGGAAGCCTGATTAAGAAAATGCCTAAGATCCATTAGCATATAAGAAAGCCTATATGGCATTTTCTAATTAGTGATTGATGTGGGAGGGCCTAGCCCATTGTGGGTGGTGCCATCTGTAGGCTGGCCCTTGGTTCTACAGGAAAGTCGGCTGAGTAAGCCATGTGGAGAAAGCCATTAGCAGAATCCCTCCAGGACCTCTGCATCAAATCCTGCCTCCAGGATCTTACACCATTTGAATTCCTGTCCTGGCTTCATTCTATAACAGACTACAATGTAAAAGTGTGAGCCAAATAAACCCTTTTCTCCCCAACTTGCTTTTAGTCTTGGTGTTTCACTGTTGAAATAGAAACCCTAACTAAAAGAATGTCTTTAGTTAGGAAGTTTGTACAGCACTAGGCTTTCATGTGGCTTTTTGAAAAGCCTTTTAGTGTTAGTTATGTCTCCCCATCCTCTCCACCCATTCCCTCCTCTAGTCTCTGACCCCATTTAAGCCTTCTTGTTCTATTATTTCCAATTACTTCTTCTTGTCACCTTTGTTCTTTCCCTTAAATTCACATTCAGCAAGGTACTAGGAAAATATTAAAACATAAAATCAATAGCTTACTGATATACGAAGAACAAATGTACCAAGAAAGAATTCAGGGAAACTTCACCTACAAGAGCCTCACAAATCATTATCAAACACACCTAGCATGTTTAGCTTCTAAGAATTTTGTTGAGAATAATGATATGAATGATGGAGCAATTAAAATACTCAAGGTTGGAAAACCCTCACTGTTTTTCTGCTTCACTTGTGGCGGTAGTTTGTCCTGTAACCATGGGTCCTGTGGCATTTCCTTCTTTCTTTCTCTCTCTTTTTATCTCTCTTTCCCTGTATCCCTCTCTCTCTCCCTCTCTCTGTGTGTGGTGTGTGTGCCAATAATAATCAAAGAAAATAGGTCATGGATTTGAGGGGGAGTAAGTGGAGTTGTTGGAGGAATAAGGCAGAAAAAAATAGAGGATGGCAGAATTATTTTGTAATTAAAAATAATTTTTAAAATATGTCTGGTAATCCAACGCAAAGAAGAGTCAACATTTTCATAAAGATGTATTTCCTTTTTTTTTTACAATGTTAGAATTTGTCTTGCTTGCCATCTCTTCAAAGATATCTTTGTTTAAAATTATGCTACCTTGATTTTGACTATTGCCTTACCTTATAATTTATTTATTTATTGTTTCTTCCTTCCTTTTATTCTTTCCTTTTAGGTACATAGGATTGAAATTTGGTGCTTACTCTATCCTTGAATTACAGTCTGTACCCTACTTAATATTTACTGAAATGTTCTTGTTTTGAATATGGATATGTATGAAGATATTCAAAGCTAGAAATTATGTATACATACATACTTTTCAAGTGTTTCTGCTATACTCCTAAGGTTTTATTTTGATTAGATGAAGCATTTGTAACATTTGTAAAAGTTTAGGCGCTCATAGTTACATTAATACTTAAAACATAAATTATCTGCATCTCTTTTTACCATCCTCCTAAAAATAGACTGGCAACTGGTCAGTAAATTCTGGTAGGATTATTATATTGCTAGAAATTATTCAACTGAAAGCATCTCCTAAGAATAGGTACAACTGACCCTTCTTTAAAATGTCCAAATTGGGCATGTGAAATGGCTCAGCAGGTATAGATGCCTAGTTCCAAGGCTGAGGACATGAACCTAGTTCCAGTAGCCACATGGTGGAAGGAATTAGTCAACTATTCCAAGTGTCTTCTGACATTCATATATGCTCCCTAAGGCACAGTTGCAAGTGCATAGGCACACACACACACACACACACACACACACACACGCACACAAACACATACTCACAAACACACACACACTTTGAACACATCCAAAGATACATTCTAAGAAAATGGTCTAAACTCAGACAAAGTATATGACACCAATCCCACAAAAATGAGCCATTATATTATTACTAATAGTAGATTTCTATCAAAGTATTTAAGTTATTATGGCCAAAAAACCCACTACTCAGATAATAAATTAGAAAAAAAAATCCATGTAGATATCATTACTTCAGTTACTGAAAATTTTCCCAGAATTATATAAACATTGTCAAAGTATGACCATTAGTCAAGATTTAAGTTATGGGGTAGTATAAGTGTTTTTTCTTACTTCCTCATTTTGTCACAGATATTTATCTATGATCTCAAATTCAAAATAATAAAACACATCTTTAGTAAGTGCAAAATGACTGGCAAAAAAAAAATCTGCTGTAGAATCTCAAAATCTTAATAACCTTTTTTTTTTTTTTCCTAGAATGGCAGGCGATCAAGCCACTACCTGTGTCATTATATTCTTTCTGAAAAATCATCTGTAAAATGATATAACTTATTCAATTATTCTTCTACTGATATATAACCAGAGTAATACTGACCCATTTTGTTGACACACAAAGCATTTTGGTACAGGAACAGACTCTGCCCATTATCAAAAGAGAGACAAACACAAAGTCAGCCACAAATACTTTATCCAAAAGCATGTACCCCTGCAGGATCTGCTAGGGCAATGGTGCCTGTAAAAGAGCTAGTGTGTGTAGCCTTCCAATAACTAATTATTATATTTGTACAAGAAAAACATAAAAACATATCCAAGATTCCAAACAGGAAATAAACAATAAAGGTTGAAAGGCATCAGAAAGAGACATAGGAGCCAGCTAAGCAAGGTCTCAGTGGTTAAAGGTGAAAATTTTTATTATAAACAAATTATCATATATAACTAATAATAAACCAGAATGTAATACAAATATTATTAAGACAATAGTAACAAAAACTAATGATTGAATAAATTAATGATGAAATTAGACATATTGCTCATGTAGATCTGCAAATGATTCGTGGACTACTACATCATGCTAAACTTCAATCTTTACTTGTGAACTAGGCATAGTGAGTGCTGCTAAAGGGGAAATTAAAACATATGGTAAGAGATACCAACAAAGAAGACATCAAAAAGCATATGATGAAAGCGAACACGAAAAGTCATAGGTCCACACCAGAGACGTGTTTGAACAGTGAAGAGACCTTCATGCTCGTTCAGAGAGCATGAATTTGGTTCTAGCACCCTTATCAAGTGACTTACAGATGGCTCTAACTCCAGCCCAATGGGACTGAATGTCCATGTCTGGCATCAGGGAATGCCTACACACATGTGGCACAGATTGACTACTTACACATTCATACATATACATGAATTAAAATGAAAATACAGTTTTATAAGCTTATATCATATTAAAGTTACTTGCGTTCCTCTGCTCCAGTGAAAACTGCAGTCTACTGTTCCTCTTTCCCATGTGAAAACATGACACCAACTCAATCATGAGGAAAACTAGAAAAAAACTCCCCACTGAGGCTATTCTACAACATATCTATTAAATGCTCTTTAAACTGCCAAGAAAATGAATCTTATTAGCTTGGATATAGTGTCAAAAGAGCAGAAACTGAGTATCTTACCATTATTTTCTCATGGACTGGAAGCTAGACCATAAGGCCTATAAGCTTAAGATCCAGTGAGAGCCCTCTCAGACTTACAGATGATAAGCGTCTGGCCTTATCTGTCTCCTCTCTGCACAGGAGGAAGGAGGAAGAGGGAAAGGGAAGGAGGAATGGAGTAAGGGAGGATAAGAGAGAAAGAGAGAGAGAGGTCAGAGAGATTAGGTACTGCGTCTCATAAGAGCATCAATTTTATCAGTAAAGTTTTACCTGCAACTCCTATCTAAACTGTTACTCCACCCCACAAAAGACCCATCTTTACATACTACCATGTGGGACAACAGGACTTCTATTTATGAATTTGGTGGAGACATAATTTAGTTCATAACGTTAATCATAAAGAAGAAAAAGTTGCTGAAGTGTAGCAGCCAAAAGGAAACTAAGGAATTATGATGATTAAATAATAAAGCATCTAGAAAAGCATCATGGGACATGAACAGGACATTAAGCAAAACCCAAGAAGTCTGAACAGTGTATTAATATTAGTTAAAAATAAAAATATTGTTTCATTATAACATATATACATATTAATGTGAAATACTAATAGTGAGAAAAATGGCAGACATAGTTATTCTGTTAACTAACTTCGCAATTTTTCTGTAAATCTTAAAATTTTATTTTATGGAATGTAAAATAAGAAAGTCATTTGAAAACCCTAATCTAAGATAGGCTCAATAGCTGTAAAATTCTTTTCTTACTAGGACCTATAATCTCCTTTAAATATCCATTTGATTCTACTTTCTTGAGACTATTGGGTGGCAGAGATCTCAGGAGGTTAATTAAGTTCTTGTTGTGTGATGGTGTGTGTGTGTGTGTGATACTGCTTGATTATTTATTTATATATTAATAGTCTTTCGGCCATTTCACCCTTTGCCCCCATTTTACCATTACAAAGTGCTGGGTAAAGTCCAATAGGCTCTTTCCTCCATCTTTATTATTAGTTGGACCTTGTACTGTGTGATCTTCATCACTGTGCAGACATCAGCTAATTAATCTGTATAGGATCCTTCTGACAAGAACATTCCATTCTCTTTTATAGTATAGAAAATTAACAGCTCAGTGGCTCTTCCAACCCTTTACTATATGCTTGTTAGGATGTTAGCTAAATTATTAGCCCTAAATTGCTAACATAGATAATCAGGATGTTAGATGAGACCTCAATAATACTCTAGCTCATCTCTTTAAGACATTTTCTTTCTTTTTTTTAGTTGCCATTTGATGTTTAATAAAGATGTCAAAAATGCACACTGGAAAAAAAGATAGCATCTTCCACAAATGGTGCTGGACAAACTGATGTTCACATATAAAAGAATAAAATTTGACTTATAATTATTACCCTGAATAAAAATCAAGCACAAATGGATCAAAGATTTTAGTGGAAAGCACGAAGTGCTAAGAATTCTAGAGGAAAACACAGATAGTACCCTACAAGATATAGGAAAGGACTTGCAGAACAGGACTCCATTTCTATAGGAATTAAGGCCAATGACGGACAAAACAGACATCATAGAACAGTTCTGCACTACAAAAAACCAAAACAAAACAAAAATAATAGAGTGAAGAGAAAACCTACAGAGTGGGAAAGAACCTTTGCAGCTCATCATCTGAGAGGATTACTATTCAGATTATATAAAGTAATATAAATATATATATATTACCATTCAGATTATATATATATAAAGCTTTTTTATAAATCAAGAAAAAATTAAAAATAAACAACCCAATTTAAAAATGGGTTCTCAGAAGAAAAAAATAAAAATGGCAGAGAAATTCTTATAAGAGTGTTCAACATCCTAGGAATTAGAAAAGTGAAAATTAAAATTTATTTGTGCTTTCATTTCACCCTAGTGGAAGTGCTAAAACCATCAAAACGAAGTGACAACAAATGCTGGCCAGGATGTGGGCAAAGATGAACCCCCATTCACTCATAGTAGGACAGCAAACGAGTGCATCTTAAGATCAGTGTGGAGCATTCTCAAAAGGCTAAAAGCAGGTGTGCCATCCAACCTAGCTCTACGACTATTCTCTTCCTTAAGCCATTTCCCAAACTTCCTCACATTTCCAAGTGAAAGAAATATCATGAAATAGGCTAAAAATAAACAAATGACTTCCACATCCACACTTTCAGGTTTTTCTTTTCACTTCCTACAGACAGTGTTAGCCCAAGTTCTTGAAGCAGTAAGCGATCTTGTTTTCCCTCATAGAATATCAGGATAATCTAAACTCAATATATAATTGTGGAAGCTAGCAACTAAAGGAATGTTCTGTCTTGTGTCCAATTGATAGGCTCTTGTAGAAATTGCATACAGTAAAAAAATAAAAATAAAAATACATACAATAAAAATAAAAGATGGTGTGGAACCAATTGGTTGTCCTGTGTCAAATGGTCAGCCCTGAAAAACTACAAAAATACTATGAACTCATTATGTAGAGCCAACAGATTATATTTAGGAATATACATATGCATATGATAACAATTAGTGCAAAAAGAGGTCATGAATTTGAAAGAGAGCAGAGAGGAGTGAGTATTCAGGAAGGTTTAGAGGGAGGAAAATGAAGGGGGAAATGTATAAATTTTAATCTCAAAAATATTTTTAATTTCTTTAAGACATTTTCAATTTAACTTTTAACAACTTTTGGATCATTCCGCTTAAAGATCCTCACCTCTTCCTGCCACTCAACTTTTAAGATCTTTCTCAAAAATAACAAAAACACAAACAAACAAACAAACAAAGAAACTCACACACAGTAAAAACAATTGCTGCCCCCAAACCAAGAAAACAAACTACAACACCACCCAAAAGGAAAGAAAAACAACAGAATCACCAGACTCTTACCAAATAAAAACAGTACAAAAACATTTGTGGGCTCCATTATATGTTTGGTCAAATACTCCTGAACATGAGCAATGCCCCGGAGTGGTTGATGTGTTCAGTCACTCTATTGGAGAAAAGTGATTTCCCTCTTCAGCAGGCATCAACAACAGTTCAGTTGTTGACATTTACCCCTGGGGCTAGGTTGTCATGCATTTATTCATTCATTTTAAAAGGTATATAAGAAAATATAAGATAAAACAAGACATCACAGTGATGTTGAATTAGACAAATCAGAAAAAAGATAAAGAGCCCAAGAGAAAGCACAAGAACTGGAGAGGCACCCCTTCTTTTCTGCACTCTGGAATCCTATAGTAATGCTAAATTAGAGGCCATAATGTAGATGCAGAGGACCAGGTGGGTGAAGGCTCTGTACTTGCTGCTTCAGCCTCTATGAGGTCAGATGAGCTTTGTTTGTGTTAATTTAGTGGGTCTTATTTTCTTGGTGTCCTGCATCCCTCTGGCTTTTACAGTCTTTCTCTCTCCACTTCTGCTGGTTCCCTGAGCTCTGAGGGGAGGGATTAGAACGATCATCCTGAGTGAGGTATCCCAGAAGGAGACAGACACAGATGGTATATACTCACTTATAAGTGGGTACTAGACCTGTAAGATAGGATAAACATACTGAAATCTGTACACCTAAAGAAGATAAACAAGAAAGAGGACCCAGGGTAAGATGATCAATCCTCACTTAGAAAGACAACTGGGTAGATTTCAGTATATTTATTCTATCTTATAGGTCTATATAAGTGAGTATATACCATGTGTGTCTTTCTGCTTCTGTGATACCTCACTCAGGATGATTGTTTCTAGTTCCCACCATTTGCCTGCAAATTTCATGATTTCCTGTTTTTAATTCTGAGTAGTATTCCATTGTGTAAAAGTACCACAATTTCTG
>REGO01001208.1:2431-13188 GCA_010120015.1 Rhombomys opimus
GATAAACCTACTAAAATCTGTACACCTAAAGAAACAAATCAAGAGGGAGGACTCTTGCTAAATTGCTCAATTTCTATCCAGAAAGGCAAAGAGGATGGACATCAGAAGGAGAAAAGAGGGAACAAGTCAGGAGCCTGACACAGAGGACCTCTGAAAGGCTCTGCCCTGCGGACTATCAAATCAGATGCTGAGACTTATGGGCAACCTTTGGGCAAAGTGCCTGGAATCTCATGAAAGAAGTGGGAAACAATAAGATCTGGAGAGGACAGGAACTCCGCAGGTAGAGCAAAAGAACCAAAGGGTCTGAGCACAGGGGTCTTTCCTGAGACTGATACTCCAACCAAGGAATATGCATGGAGATAACCTAAGACCCCTGCACTGATGTAGCCCATGGCAGTTCAGTATCCAGATGGCTTTATTGCAGAATTCTATCCAACACTGAAAGAAGAGCTAATACCAATATACCTCAAACTATTCCACAAAATAGAAACTGAAGGAACATTGTCGAACTCATTCTGTGAAGCCACAGTCACTGTGATACCTAAACCACACAAAGTCTCAACAATGAAAGAGAAGTTCAGGCTGGTTTCACGCATGAATATTAATGTAAAATACTCATTAAAATACTGCAAATTAATTCCAAGAACACATCAAACACACAATCCATCATGATCAAGTAGGCTTCATACTAGGGATGCAGCAATGGCTCAACACATGAAAATCCATCAAAGAAATTCACCATATAAACAAACTCAAAGAAAAAAACCCACAGGATTATCTCATTAGTTGCAGAAAAATCCTTTGACAAAATCCAACACTCTTTTATGGTGAAAGTCTTCGAGAGATCAGAGATAAAAGGCAAATACCTAAACAGAATACAGTCTATATACAGCAAGCTGATAGCCAACATCAAATTAAATAGAGAGACACTCAAAGCTATTCCACTAAAAACAGGGACAAAACAAGGCTGCCCACTCTCTCCCTACCTCTTCAATGTAATACTTGAAGTTCTAGCCAGAGCAATAAGACAACCAAAGGAGATCAAGGTGATACAAATTGGGAGGAAAAAGTCATAAAATCGCTACTTGCAGATGATATGATAGTATACATAAGTGACCCCAAAAATTCTAGCAGAGAACCCCTACAGCTGATAACAGTTTCAGCAAAGTGGCTGGCAATAACATTAATTTAAAAACGATCAGTAGCTCTTCTGTACAAAAATGACATATGGGTGAAGGAAGAAATTAGGAAAACTACACCCTTCGCTATAGGCACAAATAACACAAAGTAATTTTGTGTAACTCTTCCCAAGCAAGTGAAAGATCTGTATGGCAAGAACTTCAAGTAAACTAAAAGATCTGAGCCACTAGGATCCTGCAGAGACTGATGCAACACCAAGAGAGAACCATTGAAAGAGAGTACCTGTACCCCTCAGGCAGTTCAGTCTCCATGTGGATATCTGAGTAAGGGGATCACGGGCTGTCCCTATCATGAACTCAGTTGACTGCTCTCTGATCACTTGTCCCTGATGATGTAACCTTGCCAGACCATAGAGGAAGAAGTTCCAAGCAGTCCTGATGAGACTTTACAAGCTATGGGCAAATGGCAATTCTGGAAAATTCCCCCTTTCAGTGGAATAAGGGAAAGGGATGTGGGGAGGAGGGAGGGTGGGACTGGGAGGGTTGAGGGAGTGTTCTTCAATTCGGATATATAATAAATAAATTGTGAAGGAAAAAAAAATTAAAAAAGAAAAAAAATTGAAGAAAATATCAGAAGATGGAAAGATCTCCCATGCTAATAGATTGGTAGAATTAACAAAGTAAAAATGGCAATCTTACCAAAAGCAATCTACAAATTCAATACAACCCCTATCAAAATGCCAACAAATTTCTTTACCGAACTTTAAAGAACAATTCTCAGTTTCTTATGGCAAAATGAAAAACACAGAATAGCTAAAACCACCCTGTACAATATAAGAACTTCTGGAGGTATATCCACCCATGACTTCAAGCTGTACTAGAGAACAATAATAATTAAAACTGTAAAGGCATACAAATAGACTGGGTTGATCAATAAAATCAAATCAAAGACCTAGAAATAAATCCACGTAACTGTGGATACTTGCTTTTTGACAAAGGAGGCAAAATCTTACAGTGGAAAAAAGAGCATCTTCAACAAGTAGTGCTGAATATCTACATGCAGAAAAATGCAAATAGGTCCTCATTTTATCTCCTTGCACAAAACTCAAATTCAAGTGGATCAAAGAGCTCAGTACAGTAAATCTATTAGAGGAGACATTGAGAAAGGGCCTAGAACTCACTGGCACAGGAGATAGCTTCCTGAACAGAACACCAACAGCTCAGGCTCTAAGAACAACAATTAATAAATGGGACCTCTAGAAATAGAAAAAGTCTATAAAGCAAAAGACACTGGCAATAGAATGTAATAATCATCTACTGACTGGGAAAATATCTTTACCAATTGTACATCTGACAAAGGGCTAATATTCAAAATACATAATGAACTCAAGAAATTAAACCCCAATAAACCTAATACCCCGATTTAAAACTGATCACCAGCATACACATAGTGGCTTAGAACCATCCATGACTGTAGAGGAATTTTAATCCCTCAATATGGTTGCTTTGACCACATCCAAATATCTTCTAGATAACTGTGGAAAGACACACGTTTAATTCCTGGAATTAAAGGAATTAAAGGCTGGAATACAGATATGTCCTTAGTACACACATTTAATCACAAACAATGAAGGTAAATTTAGTTTCTAGAAAGAAGCACTAATGTTTGAAAGTGGCAGAGTGAGTTAGATTTTGGATATGCCCAACTCTCGCACATATAAAGTTAATAAAATAATAAGCAATATTATGAAGAATTTAATGTCAATATCAAGTAATACAGATGAAGTACAATTTTATAATAAAAAATTTTCTCAATCAATAAATTATTAAGTTCATTAGAAGCATGTTACTGAATTTACAATAAAAAGGCTAACAAGGTCCTGTACCAGAATTATTTACTGATGAGTTCTGTCACTTATTTAAAAAAGTAACATCAATCTTTAGAAGCAACACCAAATGATAAGAAGGAACAGTTTATTTCTATGATGCCGGCAAGATATAGTCAAATTCATAATTTATTAAACATCAGTGTTCACTTTAAATAAATATGCAAAATCTTTACTATAAACACCAGCAAAATGAGCACAAACATTTCAGTTTGCTGTTGGTAAGAAAATTCTTCTACAGAAAACTCACAGTATATCTTAGTTTTAAGTGATTTAAGTATCTTTTAATTAAAATTTTCTGTAGACTAAATGTTGAATAAGGGTTATTGTTAAGTTTCATTTCATCTTTTTTTCTTTCAATTTAACTTAAATTGCTTTAAAATATCTAATGTTTACAGCAATCAAATAGCAAATTCTCCTACTACTTTAGAGTAGGTAACACAAATATAGGAAATCAGAATTCATTCTTAATTTAATCACTGTTATTTCTACAGTGGAGACCTCAGTAATTATGGAACATCTATACAGCTTTCATTCTAAGAAAAAAATGTATGCCTTCATAAATACAGAAATGTGATCAATAAAAATAAGTGAATATCAATGTGACTTCCATCAAAGATACACAACAGATGGTGTGGTAACTAAAATTAAAGACATATGAAGTCACATGGAAAACCATTTATTATATATGTTAATTAAAAACATAATTTTAAAAAGAGTTTCTTTTAATGAAGGTATTATGCATGGAAGGATATTGCAGATCCCAGAAACCATGGGTTATTAAACAAAAATTTCAGTGCTAAATGTAGGACACCTTCTTAAGAATTGTTGTTCAATAAAGCTCCAATGACCCATAAAACTATATAGATTATGGGCATTTGCATTGTATACTCATAACTGGATTGCAAACTCTTATTGTTGAAACATCACATGCTTTATTTGCAGAATACACAGAAAACTTTGGTGAAATGAGCATGAAGCTTCCTTACTGACTGTTTGCCTTCAGAGTATCAGAGTTGCTGCAAAAGCAGCTAAGGGAGAAAAGTCTCCAATGGTTAGCTCCTCTACACTTTAGGTGATACAATACCAACTTGGTAGACAATAGCAGAAAATGGTACAATAGTGTTACAGCATGTTTGGAGTAACATATAAATTTCTGTTGGCTTTGAGGATGAGTCTATAAGAGGCTTTCATTTTCAATATCATGTACCTGGTCAAAGGTCATGGATCTACAGGTATGAAGGTCATAGATACTAAGAGTAAACTTACTACTGTTCTTTGCTAAATGGACATGCTGATAAATAGGATCTTAAGCAGCTACATTTACCTATCTATCAATCAATCAATCTATCTATCTATATCTATATCTATATCTATATCTATATCTATCTATCTATCTATATCTATGTATATATATATACATACATATATATATATATATATATATATATATATATTTTTTTATCGAGACACGGTTTCTCTGTGTAGCCTTGATTGTCCTGTACTTGCTTTGTCCACATAGCTTCTTTCAAACCCACAGCAACCCACCTGCCTCTGGGATTAGGGTATGTGCCACCACTCATTACCTCATAGAAAGCTATATACCCATGCTCACACCAGTGACTCTGATTTAATTAAGTGGATGACAAAGCAAAAATAAAAATAAAGTAAATCAAAAAGCAGTAAGAGTAGGTATGGGGCTTAGTGGGAGAAGGGTTAAACTGAGAGAGGGGAAGAGTTCAAAGAGAGAATAGGGATTAATGTGAACAGAATATTTTATATGCATATCCATTTATCTATGAATAAATTAATTTTAAAATAAACAAATGAATAATGAATAAGAAAGCTGTATCTCATTACTTCTATGCCAGCTATGATTTTGTAAGCTCAAAAAATAACAAAATCATTTAAGATTATTTTAAAACAAATTTAAATTACATTTATTTATTTGTGTGAAGTGAGGTGCTCATGAACCAATTTGTGATGTTCCATCCTTCTAACATACTCAGCTTCTTAGTCTTGGTAGTAAGCTCCTTTACCTGCTAAGATACCTTGCCATACCAAGGAAATTCATCTTAAGGGGAAGTCTTTTATAAAATTGAGTGGTATGGCTAAAAAAAGTCTTGAATGTAAAAATACACATATTATATCATTTTAATATTACCATAAACTCAATGCACATACATACATGTACAAAATTAAAAAAAATGTTATAACTGTACAATTATACAGGATTATATATTCATTTCCCATTTTGTGATTTTAGAAAAGGCACAAAAATTAGCCTCTCCAAGGTTGTAATTGATACTTAATTACAATGATTTATCAATTAATAATTGATAAAACCACAATGAATTGAATTTATCTCCTGAATTCTCTGTAGAATAGGAGAATTTGCCTGCACAAATTAGAGGTGTAATATGGGAACATCACATGGGTATATATTAGCTTTATTTAATGCAAGCATATAACTTTTTATTACTTGAATTCATGTACATAAGTACTTTCTTGTTTGTATTATTTTTTTGAGTTATATCAGTTTTATTAAAGATGTTTACAGTCAAAGAAAACACTTGAAAAAAGCAATCAAATATTTTTTTATTTTATTTTAGTTTTATTAATTACAGTTTATTCACTTTGTATCCCAGCTGTAGGCCTTTTCCCCATTCCATCCCAATCCAGTCCTCCCTCCTGATTGATTGTATTATTGAACTAAAATTTTAATGTTTCTGTAGGGTGCTTCTCATTTCTTATTGCTCTAGTCTACTATTCTAAGTGATAATCATTACTTTTCTACTTAAAACTTTTCAACATCACTTAAGGTTTTACATTTAAACTCCATTTGTGCTGTAAGGAAACACCTACTTTTTGAAAGTTTTATAGGTATTCTTTTCCTTTTCTAATATTAGGTACATTTTTACATTAATTCTTTAATTCACTTTTTCAATAAAAAAACAACAAAAACTAACAAGTTCTCAATTATCAGTACATTGGAAATGATTCAACATACCATCCTCTCTGATTTAAGATAAAATTACAAAAGCATTCTTCTGGGATAGATTTTACTTCATGTGGTGGGGTAAACACCAAATGTCCTATCAAGGCAGTATTCATGTTCTCAGTGGGCTTACAAAATCAGGATTAATCCAAGCTTGGTGATGACAGTCCAGCTAGCACAGTTTCTTCACTCTTCTGCTTGTACCATCACACCCCACTCCTTTCTAGTCTTTCCTTTTTTCCCCAGCTTGGAATGGATTTGTGAGTCAGACAGGGCTGCGCTTTTTCCCATGAGTCTTGAAGCATAGGTAGCTCTGAAGACTTTGTGAAGGATGCTTCAACTAGAGCAGCTACCAGGAGGTAGAGTCTTGCTCTCAGGGCTTCTTATTCTTGGTGGGACACCTGCATACTATTGATACCATATGAGGTCACCAGCCCCACTTTCTCCCAAGATCTATCATGGCTGCAATGGCCCACCTTTTATCTAGAGCCCAGAATCTTTCTTCTTGCAGAGCCTACTGTTATTCTGGCCTTTATTTTGAGCATCAATGGGCAAAGTCATAGCATATTGCTCTTTACCATTTTTATTATTCCATGACATGTGTTTGTTCAAGGGTATTATTTTTCTTACAGCGCATTTATGAATCTTTACACAAGTAAGCTTTCCCCTTTCTATATATTGGCAGAAATGTTTGCTTGCTTTTGATAGATTGGATACATGTTTTTCTTCTTAAGATGAACAACAGACAATAGTTTGGCAAATCTCACTGATGTCAATGCACTCCAAAAGTTGCAGAGTTAAAACGAAATAATAGGATCTGGAAAAGTTATTGATAAAATGGTTAATTAAAGGAAAGAGTAAATGTTATATTGCTGAATGGAGAAGTCTAAAATAAACAACATTTTGGATCATTCACTTTTAGGTAAAATTGATTTTCAGAATAAAGCAAAGGATAAAGATGAATTATCATATACTTAATAAAAGTAAATAATAAATAATTGAGTGCCTGGAAAATTTCCTAAGAAATATATATTTTAATTTTTACAAATATTTTTCTTTGAAATAGAAAACAACATAATACAATGAAAGGATTTAAAATGAAATTAATGAAGTAAATAATCTTATGTTTTATATTTATGTTTTTTAATTAAATTTTAATTTTGTATTAATTACAGCTTATTCACTTTGTATCCCAGCTTTGTTCTCCTCATTCCTCCCCTCCCAATCACACCCACCTCCCTCTCCTCCTCCTATGCCACTCTTCAAGTCCATAGATAAGGGAGGTCCTCCTCCCCTTCCATCCGATCCTAGCTTATCCTGTCTAGTCTGAATTTGGTGCATTGCCTTCTACTGTGACTTGACAAGGCTGCACCCCCATCCATGGGAGGCAGTCAAAGAGCTAGCCACCAAGTTCAGGTCAAAGACAGTCCTTGTTCCCCTTACTAGGGTACCCACTAGGATACTGAGCTGCCATGGTCTATATCTGAACAGGGGTTCTAGGTTATATCCTTGAATGCTCCTTGGTTGGAGTATCAGTCTCAGAAAAGACACCTGGGCTCAGATATTTTGGTTCTGTTGCTATGCCTGTTCAGCTCCTGTTCTCTTCAGGTCTTAATATCTCCCCCTTCTTATCTAAGATTCCCTGCACACTGCCCAAAGTTTTTTTATGAGTCTCTTTATCTGCTTTAATACAATGGTGGGTAGAGTCTTTCAGAGGCCCTCCATGGTAGGCTCCTGTCCTGTTTGCCTTGTGAGTAAAGATTGATTATATTTATGTTTTTAGGTAAATATTAATTTAAAATTACTATTTTTCTATTATTTTTCAATTATTTTGTGTTTAATGAACTTAAAGCTTATATTTACAATATGTATAGTTCTTTATATTTTGAAGAAATATTTTCCGTTTTCCATTTTCGTTTGAAAAATAGGATATAAATTATAGTACAACCACCACCCACAGTGGTTATGCCAACATTTAGCCTATGTATTCTACCTCAAGGCATTAGTTACAAACGATGATGGTATAATTTGCAAATATTGTGACTATGGCTTAATGAGAGATTGAATAATGAATATTCTTTCAAGATTTACCACTAAAAAAGATGTAAATTTTATAGATCATTTATTAATATTGATTTTTATTTTCATATAAAAAGATAGGGCATAATGGTAAAAGTTATCTCTAGGCACCATCATTTTAATATAAGAGGTTTAATAATTTACAACATGAAATGCCATCTATTTGTTATGATCAGAGAACACACAATATATATGGCTACCTATTCATTATTCATTATTAATTTATAAATCATGAATTAATAATTAATTAATTGATGAATGGATAATTTTTCCACACAATTTTCTTTTTTATTTATTTTTATTTTTATTATTAGTTATATTTTATTAACTCTGTATCCCAGCTGTATCTCACTCCATCATTCCCTCCCAATCCCATCCTCCCTGCCTCATCTCCTCCCTGCCCCTTTCCAAGTCCACTGATGGGGGGGGGGGGCTCCTCACCTTTCATCTGACCCTGTTTTACCAGGTAACTTAAAGACTGACTGCACAGTCCTCCTCTGTGGCCTAGCAAGACTGCACCACCCTGGAGGGATGCAGAGGTCAAAAAGCCTGCCGTTGAATTTCTGTCAGAAATACTCCCTGTTCTCCTAACTACGGAAAACCAATTGGTTACTGAGCTACCACTGGCTATATCCAAGCAGAAATTCTAGGTAATATCGATACATGGTCCTTAGTGGAGTATCAGTCTCAGAAATGACCCCTGTGCCCAGATACATTTGGTCCTTGTGTAGCTCCTATCTTCTCCAGGTCATACTAACTCCCCCTTCTTTCATATGATTCCCTGCACTCTGCCAAAAGTTTTGTTATGAGTCTTGGTATCTGCTTTGATACACTGCTAGGTAGAGTCTTTCAGAGGCCCTCTGTGGTAGGCTCCTGTCTTGTTACTTGTTTTCTCCTATGTCCAATGCATATCCCATTTGTCTTTCTAAGTGAGTATTGGTCATCTTACTCCAGGTGATCTTTCCTGTTTATCTTCTTTAGGTGTATAATTTCATTATGTTCATTATATCTTATAGGTTTATATAAGTGAGTATATACCATGTGTGTCTTTCTACTTCTGGGATACTTCACTCAGAATGATCTTTTCCAGATCCCACCATTTGCCTGCAAATTTCATGATTTTCTCATTTTGATTGCTGAGTAGTATTCCATTGTGTACAAATAACACAATTTCTGTATCCATTCCTATGTTGAGGAACTTCTGCGTTGTTTCCAGGTTTGGGCTATCACAAATAAAGCTGCTACAAATATGGTTGAGCACATGTCCTTGTTGTGTACTTGAAAAAATTTTGGGTATATGCCTAGGAGTGGCATAGCTGGATCTTGAGGAAGCACTATTCTTAATTTTCTGAGAAAGTGCCAGATTGCTTTCCAGAGTGGTTGTACAAGTTTACATTCCCACCAGCAATGGAGGAGGGTTCCCATTTCTCCACAACCTTTCCAGCATGTGCTGTCATTTGAGTTTTTTATTTTAGCCATTTTGATGGCTGTAAGGTGAAATCTCGGGGTCTTTTTGATTTCCATCTCTCAGATGGCAAAGGATGTTGAACATTTCTTTAAGCATTTCTCTGCCATTCTATATTCCTATATTGAGAATTCTCTCTTTAGCTCTGTATCCCATTTTTTTAATTGGAAATCCTTGTTTTATTGCTTTTTAACTTCTTTAGTTCTTTATAAATTCTGGATATCAGCCCTCTGTCAGATATAGGGTTGGTGAAGATCCTTTCCCATGTCATTTTGTTCTGACGAGAGTGCTTTTGCTTTACAGAAGCTTTTCAGTTTGATGAGGTCCCATTTATTGATTGTTGCTCTTAGAGCCTGTGCTGTTCGTGTTCTGTTCAGGAAGTTGTCTCCAGGGCCAATGAGTTCTAGGCTGCTCCCCACTTTTTCTTCTAACAGATTCAGTGTATCTGGTTTTATGTTGAGGTCTTTGATCCACTTGGACTTTAGTGTTGTGCAGGGTGACAAATATAGATCTATTTTCATTTTTCTGCATGTAGAAATCTAGCTGGACAAGCATCAATTGTTGAAGATGCTGTCTTTTTTTCCATTGAATGGTTTGCAAGTATTTTATTGAGTATTTTTGTGTCAATATTCGTAAGAGAGGTCGGTCTGAAGTTTTCTTTTTTTGTTGGGTCTTTGTGTGGTTTAGGTATCAAGTTGACTGTGGCTTCATAGAATGAGTTTGGTAATGTTCCTTCTGTTTCTATTTTGTGGAATAGTTTGGAGAGAACTGCAATTACCACTTCTTTGATGTTCTGGCAGAATTCTGCACAAAATCCTTCTGGCCAAGGGTTTTTTTTTTAATTTTATTTTTTTCTTATCAGTTACATTTTATTAACAGTTATTATTTCTTATGAGTTACACTTTATCCCAGCCGTTTCCCACTCCCTCATTCCCTCCCAGTCCCTCCCTCCCTCCCTAATCTCAACTGTGCCCCTTTCCAAGTCCACTGATGGGGGGGGGACCTCCTCCCCATTCATATGATCCTATTTTATCAGGTATCTTCAGGACTGTCTGTCTGCAAAGCCCTCCTCTGTGGCCTAACAGGACTGCTCCTCTCTTGGGGGGTAGGGACTCCAAAGAGCCAGTCATTGAGTTCCTGTTAGAAATAGTCCTTGTTCCCCTCACTATGGGAAACCAATTGGTTACTGA